>VWZG01004495.1:847742-878015 GCA_013396735.1 Grallaria varia | reverse complement strand
AAAACTTTTCAACTGGAAAAAAAAAAAAAAAAAAGAGAAAAATAGGACAAACATCTCAGAGCAAGAACTTCCTAAGTTACATTACAGCCAAGAAGGGAGTTAGAAATTAGTTTCCAGACTATATATAGTCTATATATATATATTTAGTTTATATATATATTTAGTTTCCAAATAACTCAGACTACTTAAAGAAGCACTTTCTGCTATAAAGATAATTTTATATCTTCTTCCTTTAAGAATTCTTTTCTTTTGCACATCCATGCAAAACCTCATGAGCATTTCCTGTCAATTAATAGCTAAAGGAAACTGCTGTGATGCCAACTGGTTTCTTGAAATTTGCAGATTCATAAATTATTTCACTGTAAAGCACACACGCAGTCTTTTATTCCACACAACATAACACATGCATAGATCAACAGCATTTATGAAGAATCTACAAAACCCATTACAGTTACTTTGTATCACTGTCAGTCTTCTGAAATTGCTCTTTAGGGAAGGGAATCGCAGTTTCAATCTCTCACATAAATATAACAAAGGTTTCTTTTTACATTTTGTTCCAACATTATTCACCAAGTGCTACCTTATAGCAATAAAAAAACCCCAGCATATTTTAGATTACCTTTTGCTTTCATTTTAAAAGAAGTATTATTCTCAACAATATGAAGGTACAAAAAGTACAAAAATCACTGGGAATCTTATAAAAGTTTCACTCTGACACTTTCAATAGGCAGATTCAGATAAAATTAAGCAACTTTGGAAACGACATGCAGCTAATTAATAAGACACCTGTTAGTTTCAATCACTCAATGAGTCTGTAGGCAAGGAAAAAAAAAAATAAAAGGAAAACTAAATTCCACTACCTTTTTGTACTGGTCAAAGGCCATAAACTGAATAGCACCATACGGAAAGATTCTAATCATCATTGCCCCGTTTCCTTTGTACAGCCCAAGGTAACCTTCCTTTTTGGGGACAGCACACAACGTGGAAAACACTCCTGCCAGCAATACAAAAAGAGGTATTTAACACTGCGGGGAAGGAACAAAAATCAAGCAAATCCTACTGACAGTAAGGAAGTATGCACAGAAAGCTGAGGCTGCCTCTGCTGCTCATGTAACTGTGGAGAGCAGGGAACCCGCCTTCACTGCCCAAACACTGCTAGAAGGGAGAGGTATGAGGTTAAGTTTTACCAGCTCTCTCACCTCCCACAGCTCAGTGAACCTCTCTGAATTCATGCACTCAGGCCCCAGGCCTTGCCTGGCCTGTGAGCAATACCACTGCAGGTACCACCACCCATCCACAGCACCGAATGCCAGCGACAGAGGGGAGCAAACTGGCTGCCTTGCAGTTCAATCAATTCAAAATACAGAAATACTTTCAAGTCTAAAACCATGAGAAAACAATCTGATATTGCTACATGCTAAATTACAGGTTAAATGCCTTCACTTGAGGAAATCAAGTTGAAGATTCATTACCTACAATCTAAACACCTCACACTTCTTGTCCCAGAGGTGCAACAAGAAGCAATCTTATTCCCTTTTAATAGGTGGGAAATAATGCAAGATCACAAAGTTTGGGAAAAACCTGTAGTTTTAAACAGTAGTTATGCAAAATTGCTATCAAATTGACTTACTAGTTTATTTTTTTATAAGGAATAAACTGTGACACTCAGGAAGTTTTCATTCATATGCAACTGCTAAATAATGTAAGAGCTGAACATGAAAAAGGCTTACACATTTATCTTTCTTTCAGGCAGAAGAGAAAAAGAGTAGCTGACAAACTTTCCCTTGGCATTTAAATAAAGCAAGCATGAATTAGTTGCTGGGGTTCTAAGAACAGGAGTACATTATTGCAGCTTGTTAATATATTATTGCATATTAATATATTATCACATATTATTTTATAGTAAAGGTATTTTTAAGATGTCACAGTTATTACATGCCTCTGAACATACTTATGCCACAACTAGAGTTTCTCTTCTCTATGCTGTAAAGATGAGTTACTGTTCTTATTTCTCAGAACACGTGCTCCCAGATCCGCACGGCACCACCTCCACAGAACAAGGCAGTAAAAACATGCTGTGAGAACCTCGAAGAAATGATCCATCGTGTCTCTGCACTTACAGGTACCTCATCCACATAATTCTCTTTTTTGCCAACATGTAATACAGACATACATTCAAGTCAGACATATTTCAAATAATCAGCATCATCTCTCACACCCTAAACAGGGAAGAACGTAACATTTTACTTGCCAGTTATGGCATCGTACAAAGCAAACAGAAAATGAGAATTTCAAATCTCAGTCAAACCAATTATTTCTCCCTTCCTACCTGAAATAATCCTAGACTGCAGATTTGAGTGTATACCATGTTACTAAAACACTACATCACTAATGTATCCGTTTTTGCCACAATGAAGCGAATATATATCCAGTGAATTTTGTTTCAAGATTTGTTCTTCCAGCTTTTAAAAAACATTATCTTTAGTGTCCAAGTTAAAAATCCAAAAATTTCATTACATGTAAAGTTAGCCAACAAAATATTTTTGTTCCTTGACAAGTGTAACACTGAAATTTTGGAGCAAAAATGATGAGATCTTTCAGTAGAATAAGACAAATACCTCAAATACTCTGCACAAGAGGGCACTGTTACAGCCCTCAGAACAGTTCTGAACACGTGAGTTTGTTCTCTCACCATGATGCAACACAGATGTCAAACACAGACCCTCTGCACCTTACAGCAGCCCAAACCCACTGCTCTCCTCAATCCCCTGGCCAAACCTCTGTCTGGGGGTGTTGTCATTAGAAAAGCAGGGACGCCACAGCCTCTGGGAACTGGCAACCACTGCAGCACAGCTTTTACAGAAATGATCCAAGCACTGAAGCTCTGATAACCAATCTCCTGCTGGCTTCTGTAAGGGAAGATCAAGCCTAGATCTTACGTGCCTAATGAAGGATTATTTTGACATCTCCATCTCTAACACACTGACCAATACCACAACTTACACAAGGCTTTTGCTTTTCAAACACTAACAAAACATGGCACAGAGCCTGACCAGACAGACACAACCTTCTGTCTGATGAGCACCTTTTTTATCAGCCTCATCACTGGATAAAACAACATACCCAAACCATACACATTGCACATAAACCCAAAAATGAGACCCGCAGCAGCCATCTTACCTAGATGTTTGTAATGGTGGTTATGAGCTTGCAGCAAAATCTTTACTCGATCCAGTGGTGCAGTAGTTGTTTTGGCACAACATCCTGCAACACCTTTCCAAGAGGGGAAACAGAAAAGTGACAGGATGCAAAAAGCTCTTTAGGTCAGCACTTAAACAAGGGATTTTTCTAATGTATTTAGCTCATTTAGCAAGTGGAAAAAGCCTCAATGACAAGTAAACAGCTTCCATTAGACGTTAAAAAGCCCCTAAAGCCTTAATGAAATGTATATGTTGCTTTTCCTGTTTACAAAAACCCACACCACTGTATTTCAGCAGCTGAGGTCGCAGCAGAAGGAACTTACAGGAAAGTTACTCACGAGTTTTCCGCCCTATGTTCTCCTTCCCTTGGGCAGAAAACAGCCCTTGCTGCTCTCCCCAAGGGGTAGGCTACATGTCNGGGCGGAGCTCGGGGCGGCGCCGCCGAGCCGCGGCCGGGCCCGGCGGATCGCGTCAGAGCCCGCCCGTCCGCCCCGCCCGGGGCCCGGCTTAACCCCGCCGGGGCCGCCCCTGCTCGCCCCAGGCTTTGTGCGCGGCAGCTTCTCCCTCCCGCAGTATCCCGGGCATCGCTTGCTGCTCCTTGGGAGCGGCCATGCCCGTCCTCTGCCGAGAAACGCCGATATTTACACCTACGAGGGCACGTAACCAAAGCCTAAATAACTCTAATTAGGCTGGACAGTAAAATGCATCGATTTCTATTTAAACAGCTACTTAAACGTCGTGCTAGAGCATCCATATTTATTTTGTCTACAGCTGCGGTTTCCTATCAGAAAAAAAAAAAAAGTTTATCATACTTCAAGTTTCAATATGCATCAGAAAGAGCAGGCCTTGGAGGAAAAAAAGTCAAAAGGAAAAAAGTTTTTAGAATCAGAAAGGTCAAACCCAGCATCATCTCTGCAACTGTCAGTATTTTCAGCAATTTTTTAGGTTTTTTGCTATGTCTCTGTGCAATATAGCATATAGGACTTTCCAGGAAGCATTTAAACTTGTCCTCAGCTCTTGGAAAAAACCAAAACACACCTTCTGAATGCTGGTGCCTGGTGAGAGGACACTTAATGCCTGGTGGCATCCTGTGAGGAAGTTAATGCTGGCAGCTCTTCTCTCAGCTTTCTGCAGCTACCTCTTTCTCCTACACTTCTTGCCCCATATATCTTGATCTGGGTTTCAAGTGCTTCGCTTCCTATACCAAAACCCCTTCTTTTAAAGTCAGTCTTTTCACATGAAGAAAACAGTCAAACAGATCTCAATGCTTGCACAAGTAAAAGGAACCAATTTCCAAACAAATTGCTGGAACATTTTTCCTTCCTGTGTCTGATTGCCTTCAATAAAAATTATTCACTTTTTCCTTTAATAGGCCACATTCCTTAAAATTAAGTTTGCTTCAGAATCAGGGAAACTTTATTTTGCTCTGTTTGATCATTAAATCATTTATGTATTTGGGAAATAGCTATTACAATACACATCTTTTCCAGTAATAAAAAATGTTGGACAGATTTCTTCCAGAAAATATGGAATAAGTCCTTTATAGCAGAAAAGTCTCAAACCTTTTCACATTTTGTAATTTCCCTGAGAGATCTCTAATGGAAAAGCAACTGTTCTGTGAGTTACTGAAGCAAGTTTTGTAGTCACTGTTGATACAGTTTTCTCCAGACACTTTGTACTCTTCTGGGTTTATGCTCAGGAAAAGCCTCCTCCTGCCTCAGCAACTAGACTATGTTAACAGCTCCAGCTGTAGAAACTGAAGTTACTGATTTCACACAAAAAAGTGTTGACTGCACTAACAGCTGAAAGTCATCTAGTTTCCAGAATTTCCTCCTCTAGACTAGAAAAATTGAAATATCACATAAATGAGCTGTCAACTTCTTTTGTACAAAGACAAGATATTTCAAGAAGATACTTTGTCAACCCCTGTATTTTAGGGAAGTGTGCCCCACGAACGCATACTGTTCAGGAAAACAGTAAGAAACTCACATTGCAAAACTAAACAGAATATTTTGTATAGATATACTAACACACAAAGGAATTCAGCAGCCCACTTTATGTGCATAGCTTTGTTTGGTGTCTTCTTAATGCTTGCTGGAACAGNTATATTATTGCATATTAATATATTATCACATATTATTTTATAGTAAAGGTATTTTTAAGATGTCACAGTTATTACATGCCTCTGAACATACTTATGCCACAACTAGAGTTTCTCTTCTCTATGCTGTAAAGATGAGTTACTGTTCTTATTTCTCAGAACACGTGCTCCCAGATCCGCACGGCACCACCTCCACAGAACAAGGCAGTAAAAACATGCTGTGAGAACCTCGAAGAAATGATCCATCGTGTCTCTGCACTTACAGGTACCTCATCCACATAATTCTCTTTTTTGCCAACATGTAATACAGACATACATTCAAGTCAGACATATTTCAAATAATCAGCATCATCTCTCACACCCTAAACAGGGAAGAACGTAACATTTTACTTGCCAGTTATGGCATCGTACAAAGCAAACAGAAAATGAGAATTTCAAATCTCAGTCAAACCAATTATTTCTCCCTTCCTACCTGAAATAATCCTAGACTGCAGATTTGAGTGTATACCATGTTACTAAAACACTACATCACTAATGTATCCGTTTTTGCCACAATGAAGCGAATATATATCCAGTGAATTTTGTTTCAAGATTTGTTCTTCCAGCTTTTAAAAAACATTATCTTTAGTGTCCAAGTTAAAAATCCAAAAATTTCATTACATGTAAAGTTAGCCAACAAAATATTTTTGTTCCTTGACAAGTGTAACACTGAAATTTTGGAGCAAAAATGATGAGATCTTTCAGTAGAATAAGACAAATACCTCAAATACTCTGCACAAGAGGGCACTGTTACAGCCCTCAGAACAGTTCTGAACACGTGAGTTTGTTCTCTCACCATGATGCAACACAGATGTCAAACACAGACCCTCTGCACCTTACAGCAGCCCAAACCCACTGCTCTCCTCAATCCCCTGGCCAAACCTCTGTCTGGGGGTGTTGTCATTAGAAAAGCAGGGACGCCACAGCCTCTGGGAACTGGCAACCACTGCAGCACAGCTTTTACAGAAATGATCCAAGCACTGAAGCTCTGATAACCAATCTCCTGCTGGCTTCTGTAAGGGAAGATCAAGCCTAGATCTTACGTGCCTAATGAAGGATTATTTTGACATCTCCATCTCTAACACACTGACCAATACCACAACTTACACAAGGCTTTTGCTTTTCAAACACTAACAAAACATGGCACAGAGCCTGACCAGACAGACACAACCTTCTGTCTGATGAGCACCTTTTTTATCAGCCTCATCACTGGATAAAACAACATACCCAAACCATACACATTGCACATAAACCCAAAAATGAGACCCGCAGCAGCCATCTTACCTAGATGTTTGTAATGGTGGTTATGAGCTTGCAGCAAAATCTTTACTCGATCCAGTGGTGCAGTAGTTGTTTTGGCACAACATCCTGCAACACCTTTCCAAGAGGGGAAACAGAAAAGTGACAGGATGCAAAAAGCTCTTTAGGTCAGCACTTAAACAAGGGATTTTTCTAATGTATTTAGCTCATTTAGCAAGTGGAAAAAGCCTCAATGACAAGTAAACAGCTTCCATTAGACGTTAAAAAGCCCCTAAAGCCTTAATGAAATGTATATGTTGCTTTTCCTGTTTACAAAAACCCACACCACTGTATTTCAGCAGCTGAGGTCGCAGCAGAAGGAACTTACAGGAAAGTTACTCACGAGTTTTCCGCCCTATGTTCTCCTTCCCTTGGGCAGAAAACAGCCCTTGCTGCTCTCCCCAAGGGGTAGGCTACATGTCTGCCGCGTACCCTGTAATACTTCGGGGAGCAAGAGCCAACAGCGAGATGTAAAAACTTTAAATAAACACAACCTCCTCCTGCCGCCGGCAAACCAGGCAGCTGGGACAACACCCTACAGGAAGAATAAATAGGCTTTTTCTGTACGAGGTTACTAACGGGGGGTTGGGTTTGCCAGGCTGCCTCGCCACTTCACACCACCAACCGCAAGAGTTTGGGCACAGGGATAACCCGCCCCCTCCCCGACTACCCTGGCGAGGCTTGGGGCTCCGGGAACACTGAACTGGCGGCTGCCCAGGGCCCTGCGCCGGTTCTGACACACATGCGAGTCGCTGGCGTGCACCGAGCCAGCCGCGTTAGTGCATCAGGGAAAAAGGCAAAGCGGGCTCCGGGCAGCGGCTTTACCGGGGCCAGCGGCACGGCAGTGCCCGCCCACAGCCCCGCGGGGCACCCACCTCCGGCGACGAAGGAGCGCAGCCAGTAGAAGTCGCGGCTGGCGGGGGGCAGCGCGGCCGCCGGGGNGGTGGCGTGCACCGAGCCAGCCGCGTTAGTGCATCAGGGAAAAAGGCAAAGCGGGCTCCGGGCAGCGGCTTTACCGGGGCCAGCGGCACGGCAGTGCCCGCCCACAGCCCCGCGGGGCACCCACCTCCGGCGACGAAGGAGCGCAGCCAGTAGAAGTCGCGGCTGGCGGGGGGCAGCGCGGCCGCCGGGGACGCCATGGGCAGGGCACGGCTGGCGGCGGCGGCTCCGCAGCGCTCCGTGCCGCCCGCNGGTCAAACCCAGCATCATCTCTGCAACTGTCAGTATTTTCAGCAATTTTTTAGGTTTTTTGCTATGTCTCTGTGCAATATAGCATATAGGACTTTCCAGGAAGCATTTAAACTTGTCCTCAGCTCTTGGAAAAAACCAAAACACACCTTCTGAATGCTGGTGCCTGGTGAGAGGACACTTAATGCCTGGTGGCATCCTGTGAGGAAGTTAATGCTGGCAGCTCTTCTCTCAGCTTTCTGCAGCTACCTCTTTCTCCTACACTTCTTGCCCCATACATCTTGATCTGGGTTTCAAGTGCTTCGCTTCCTATACCAAAACCCCTTCTTTTAAAGTCAGTCTTTTCACATGAAGAAAACAGTCAAACAGATCTCAATGCTTGCACAAGTAAAAGGAACCAATTTCCAAACAAATTGCTGGAACATTTTTCCTTCCTGTGTCTGATTGCCTTCAATAAAAATTATTCACTTTTTCCTTTAATAGGCCACATTCCTTAAAATTAAGTTTGCTTCAGAATCAGGGAAACTTTATTTTGCTCTGTTTGATCATTAAATCATTTATGTATTTGGGAAATAGCTATTACAATACACATCTTTTCCAGTAATAAAAAATGTTGGACAGATTTCTTCCAGAAAATATGGAATAAGTCCTTTATAGCAGAAAAGTCTCAAACCTTTTCACATTTTGTAATTTCCCTGAGAGATCTCTAATGGAAAAGCAACTGTTCTGTGAGTTACTGAAGCAAGTTTTGTAGTCACTGTTGATACAGTTTTCTCCAGACACTTTGTACTCTTCTGGGTTTATGCTCAGGAAAAGCCTCCTCCTGCCTCAGCAACTAGACTATGTTAACAGCTCCAGCTGTAGAAACTGAAGTTACTGATTTCACACAAAAAAGTGTTGACTGCACTAACAGCTGAAAGTCATCTAGTTTCCAGAATTTCCTCCTCTAGACTAGAAAAATTGAAATATCACATAAATGAGCTGTCAACTTCTTTTGTACAAAGACAAGATATTTCAAGAAGATACTTTGTCAACCCCTGTATTTTAGGGAAGTGTGCCCCACGAACGCATACTGTTCAGGAAAACAGTAAGAAACTCACATTGCAAAACTAAACAGAATATTTTGTATAGATATACTAACACACAAAGGAATTCAGCAGCCCACTTTATGTGCATAGCTTTGTTTGGTGTCTTCTTAATGCTTGCTGGAACAGAGTGCTCTCAAGCTCTGTTTTTTTCTCTAGCTTCTCCAGTAGTTCATTTGCACCTTCAAATCTTAGCATTCTCCCTGCTGTCACTTCATCTTTTTACCCTGAAGTGTTTACGCCTTTCACAGAATTTCTCTGATGATTTCTCTTTTATCACACATTCTTAAAAGTCATCAGCAATTTGAATGTTACCCAGGTTACACTCATGTCTGACACCATGTCATCCTTTCCATGGCAGATTAATTATCAACAGGGGAAAACATTAAAATCAAGATACTAAAGAGCAGAGCTGCTAAGTTCAAGAAAAAAAAAATAATCAAGCAGCTAGGTAACTTTATCAATATCAATTGTTCCTGATTTGTCTGCTGTTAAAGATGCTTGGTTTCCTAAACATATTTTAAATATTTATTAATTGAAATAGATTATCAAGGCTGAAAATAGGTAAGTTATCCTCACAGCAGAGATTGTGAAAAAGATTAATTTCAGTGCTCTTCAAATGCTGATGTACACCAACCTCTGTTTTGGGGCAGTTGTACAAATTAGCCTCAGGAATCATGTCTCTGGACTGCACACAATACAAGGGGTTTTTTCCACTTTAGACTTGCTTCTGGTCTTTACTAACTAGTGATCTGAAGTAACAACTGTCTAGTTGTCCACTTATTTGCCCCAAACCATATCCAAAACCACCAGCAGTACAGAGATTTCCCTACACAAGACTCAGGAATCTGAGCTTTGTTTTTCCCTTCTTCCTCCACAAAAATTATGGCTTGCAGGTTAGGAATGCTCAAGCAAACCTCAGTTCCTTACCAGTGCAGCATCTTGAGCTCTCTCTCTGGCAGCAAAAGAGAGGAGTGCTGCTTTGTGAGGTGAGCAAGGAGCCAGATGTGACCCCAGCACAGGGAGCAGGGCACAGTCCTGCAGCAGGGTAGGCAGAGCTGGATGCTGGGCACAGGCTCCAACCTTGGTCATAGCAAGGGTACAGAGCAGGTCTAGAGTCCATCCAGAAAGGCAAGTGAGGAACAGCAGGAAAGAAAACCCAAAGTTTATCTAAAAATGAGGTCCAGGCAACAATCAAAGCCAGAGCCTGGACTCAAAACAAGTACACCTACAACATAGCTTAGACAAGAAAATATCACCTCTCCCATCCTGGGCTTAAATGGAGCCTCTGGACCCAAGGACTCCAGGGCTCCACCCCAAGTGTGGGGGTGGAGGCCCCAGGTGAGGCTGGTCAGGGCTATTAACACTCATCGGCACCCTCAGGACCCCGACAGTCCCTACCCAAAGCCTGTCAGTGAGGTCTTTAAGGAACAGAAATATTTGACTCCTCCAAGTCATTGAGTCTGCAAGTACAGTGGTGCCACGTTTCTCTAGCTAAGCAGGCCTCTTGCTTCTTTCAGGTGCAGGGAAGAGGTGTGCACTATGTGACCTCTGGCATTGCATGGCTTACTGCAAAAGTGCAGTAGACTTGAAGCATTCAAATATGTTGGGTTTGTGCATGCACAATTAACCATGTCTTCCCAGATGTAGGGTTTATCAGCAAGGCACAACACAATAATTCTGTACTCATGCTTTAGGTTGCTCATGCATAGTCCTGCAGTGATGTGAGAGCCAAGATTTCCAGTGAAAATAGAAACTGGGGGCACACTGCTGTCCACTGCAGGTCGGGAACATCTGAGAAGTATTGGGAATAAATGCAGTGGGCCTTTATGATCAGTATCCAAGGATGAAATCATAGTCCCCTCTGGCCTTACTTCACACAAAATGGTGTTAACACTTAAGCTCTCTGTGTTCACTGTGCTTACAAGGGTTAACCTCTTTCCCGTGCCAGTCAGGTAGGTAGATACCATCTGCAGAACCAGGGCCAAGAAAGACTAAGTCATTGTCAAAACCACAATTAGAATTCAAGAGTTTCTGCATTAAACTCATGTTGTTCAAGACTTTCCTCTTTCAGATACTGCCAAGTAACAATGCTGTGGGTGATTTATCTGATCATCTGTGTTACAAACCCAAAGGCATTAACAGTGGTTGGCCTGGGTTCAGCTAGGTTTGCAAGCACAGCACCACATCAGTGCAGCACAGAGGTTCCTGGGTCACAGCCTGTGAGCAGGCTGGTCCCTGTGTCACCCTGGAGTCTGAAATAACTAATGTGAGGGAGGCTTTGCAGGGTAGATGCTTTAATCTATGCTTTGTAATCACACAAGGAGACAGCTCTAATGTCTCAGCATCATGTTTTCACTATGAGGGAGGCAGAGCCGGACAAGACAGGCCTGGTTAGATCAAATCTGTCCCATAAAAATCAGCTTAGGTGTCTTTGCAGTGTAATTCCCAGAGGTTTTGCTTTGTGGAGGGCTTAAGTTCAGTATCAGTCTAGCCTTTCTTGGCTTGGACTGATGCTGTCCCTGTTGCAAAGACCTGATCCAGATGACTCTGTAGGACTGATTTAGGGACAGCGTACCTGAATAGTTCGGTTTCCAGGGTCAAGGCCCTGATTGCACTAGTGGGCCTTAATGGCTCTGACCAGCTGCACCTGGAGTCTCCACCCACCTCCTGGGCCCATGGGCCCAGGAGCTCTGTTTAAACTCAGATGTGGTTCAGTCATAATGTTTGTTTAGGCAGAGGCTGGTTTTGGCCCTATTCAGTCATTGTGGATTCTCTTCAGTATTTGCTGGGGTTGTGTGTAGGTTCACTTATCTCCTGGGTCTCTAGACCTGCTTCTGAGCTGCAGATTGAGTTCTTAGTTCAGCCTCCTCTTTTGGAAGGTATTTTATTACCTGCACTTGTGCCTGACTGTGGATGCCCCCACCCTGGGCCTGTTCTGTTTACCTTGTGTGTGTACAGTGGGGCTGGGTGCTGGTGAGTGAGGTCCTTGTCCTGCTGGCTGTTGAGTGGGGCTCCCTGTCTCTTAGGGGTCAGCTGCCCCTCACAGCTTCCTGATCTTTACCCCAGACTTACATTTTGCCAGAGCTGCCTGCAATGCAGAACTACTTGCAGGTTTGTGCCCTGTATTACTTGAAACAATGCTGTTTAGTTTTATTCCTTCCGTAGGTGGGTACAAACTTGCATTTTATTCTGGATAAAATGCAGAGAGGGTAGCACTGTGTCAGACCCAAAGGTCCACCAGCTTAAAACTTCACCCCTGAAAACAACCAGTAGAATGTGCACGGAAAAGGAGGCTCGGGATTGCATACAGGGCTATTTCTTTAGTGCCCTCTTTCAGCTTCAAGTAACATATAGCTAAGATATAGTTCTGTATTACATGGCTTTTGGTTAAATTTTCTTCCATTAGTTTTGCTTACAACTCTAAAGACTTTTGCTTCTTCAGCATGCTGCAGCAGAGTTCCATGGTTTGGTAAACATGCTGCATGAAGAAGTTGCTGTCTTCTGTTCTGCTACATCTGCTGAATTCCTTTGATATCTGCTACGTTAGAGGAACAGTAGACGAGTATCATTCTCTGCTAGCACTTTCTAAGCTGCTTTTATTTTTATAGTGTATTGGTTGGGGTTTTGCCCAGACTTTCCAGGGTGGAAATAATGGTGTTCACTGTGTTTTTTGCTACCTTTTTTGTCTTTCAAGTTTTTCCTTGTACCTTTCAAGCAGACCAGTATTGGGGGTTAAATATTTGAGATGTGAATGGAGAATAGATCTCAGCTAAATAATGATGGTGTAGGGATGTCTCCTGTTCTGTTCTCCCCTTCTTTTGGTGAGCATTCTGAACACTCCACTTGAGCACAGAGAACAGCTTCACTGGAGTACCTGCCAGTACTAGGATCTCTGTTTTGAATAGTAGGACCTAAGTCAGAGGCCATGACTCCCATATTTCTTTCCATGTGCTTCACTTTGCATTTAGTGAAAGGATTTTGTCCACTATTTTGTTTCCTAGACAGTCCTTGCTGTGAGATCTTTGTCAGTATTTACATTCAGCTTGTCTTGCTAGGCTGAGTGTCTTCCCATTGCCAGGAAAGGTTGTCACCTAGTGTTACTTACTTACTTCCCAGGACATTTATTGGTGTTGAAAAAGACCCCGAGTACGTGTGACTCTGAAAATGAACAATTATTAATTCTTGTTTGTTTCCTTTCCATGAGCATGGTTTTAATGGAGCTGTGATTGCACATGTTGGTGGCTGGGTGCTCCTATTAACCTGTTTATTCTAAACAAACCTTAGCCCTCATTGCTTGTTGTTTTCCCACAAGTTACTTCTTGCTCTGTGTTTTTTTTAAGCCCACAGCTTCCAACTTATTGCCATCTTCCCAAGAAACACGCTTAGCTTTTGTGGGGGTTTATCATCATGTTCTTGTTCTTTCAGCTTCTGCTGTATGCAGTACTTTGAGAGCAATAACTCTTTTACCTTGCCAATCTCCTGATACTTTATTTTATAAGATAGCTTGTATTATGTTATCTTTTAGCAGGGCAAGTCTTTGGAATTACAGAAGTCTTAATATCCAGCCCTCTAGAAAAGCAGCCTTTTCAGATTTGGGGGGAGAGGATGTGGTTACACTCAGCAAAGAGAGTTCCTGTATTGCTGAAATCACTGAGAACTGATGAAGCAGGTGTTCAAAATTCACATGTCTGTGGTGTAGGTTTCACCTTGTTGCATCTGAAGCTTGGCTAGGAGTCCCAGACTATTCCTCTTTCACTGTAAGGACACACGGAGGGGAGAGAAGAGGATGGAGGTACAAACTGCTGATGGACTTGCCTTAGCCCTGGTCACTGAACAGCAGGAGTGACAGGGAGCTGTGTAGATCTGTGCCAGTGCTTCTCCTTTACCACATGCCACTTAAAACAACCAAACGTTGGCATTTAAAGCTTCTGTAGGAATGGATGTGGACAGTACTGCTCCTTGTATGTGGCAGAAAAGCCTCTCTGCAGGCTCGCATTTGAATCAGTTGGTTCGCAATTAAAGTGTGTTATATTGCAACAGCTACAGACTTTATAATAATGAAGCCTTTCTAAAAAAGTACTGCTTGGGTGTATTGTTTCACAGATCCCATTTCCAGCATCTGCTTTTCAGTCTGAACAGACGTTAGATTTGGTGGCTGCTTTCCACTCTGACAAAAGGCTGTAGTGATAACCAGTGGTGGAAGAAGGTTAACTGACTCTTCTTCTTACTAGAACATTTTACTCACATGCTTCCCTCTGGGAAGGAGCAGCAAATATCATCAGCGGCTCTTAATGGATGAGGCGGGGGATGGGGAGAGAGCAAGGCTCATTATGTCTTTCTTCCTTGCCGGAGAGAGAAGGTGGCTCAGCAGCTCTTCCTCCTCACCCAGCATCTTGCCCGTGCTGCTGTGTGCTTGCTCCGCGCGTGGGATGGCCGGGCCCTGATGGACACCGGTGTCTGAGGGTGCTCCTGGATGGCGCACGTAAGGAGAAGGGGTTTGGCTCCGGGCGAGCCCCTCGCCCGTCACTACTCAGCAGTTTTCTCTCTTCCAGCCTATAAAGAACAGGGATGATTTCAGAGAGTGCCACCGCCGTGGCTGATCGGGAGGGTATTCGGCGTCAAAGCGCAGCCTCTGCACGTAACGGAATCGTTTGCCTTTTCTCTCATTACCGTAATTTTATTTATTTTGTCGTTCCCGTTGTTAAATAACCCGCGACCGTTCCCAGCCTGGCACGCCGACGGCGGCTCTTGTGGGCAGTCGCGGGGGGCACCGCGCAGTGCCCGGGGCCGTGCCGGGTGCCCCCGCAGCGCGGGGGGGGTGCGGGGGGCGGCGAATCCCGCTCCGGCCGCGGGGATCCAGGGCGCGTTTTGCCGCCTGCCGGGAGGGCTCGATGCGGCGAGCGCCCCGCCGAGCCGCCCCCTCCCCGCTCGGTGCCGGAGGGTCCGGCCAGGGGCGCCGCCGCCGCCGCCCACACCACGTTCCGCGGCCCGGGGCTCCTCTCCCGCCGGGGCCCGTCGCGCCCATGGGAGCCGCCCGCCCGCGGGGGCCCGGGCCGTGACCCGCGCCGAGCCATGCCAGCATCGCCCCTTCCTGCGAGCCGCGGGCTGGCCGCGCCGCAGCCCTGGTACGTGTGCGGGACGGGTCCTGGGGCTGCCGCGGGCGGGGGGAGGCGGCGATCTCTACTTTCGGACGTTCCCCCCCTTTTTTTCCCCCCCCAGTCTCTCTGTTTTCCCTCTCCTTCCCCTCTCGCTTAGCCGTCTGGCTAGTTGCAAAGTTGAGCTGGGGTGGAGTGCGGAGGGGGAAGCGGGGGCACCCCCGCGGCCGGGCTCGGAGCCCCGCGGGTCGGGCCATTCCGAGGCGGGGAGGAGGGCAGGCTGGGGGTTATTCAAATGCAAAATGCAGCTTGTTGGCCGAAATAGCGAAAAAGTCCGGTTTCCCTGGCTGTGCTGGAGGGTGTTTGTGCTGCAGCAGCCAGAGGCTGCCTGGAAAAACCCGCCAGGCAAGAGAAACTGCCTGCAGCCTGCGCCGAGGGCAGGGAACAATTAAAAGGGACCCTGGCTGGCCGTAGGGCCCCCGGCCTGCCGGAGAAACCCTGCAACCCACCCCAGCACTACAAAAGAGGCGAGCGAGGGCCGTGCAGCAGCATCCCCCCGTGGAGGTGCCGCTGGTGTGCGGGGCCGGGGCAGCATCCCCGGGCTGGCTCCCCGCCTGTGCCGCGGGAGCAGCCGGGCGCGTCCGGATGGGCGCTGCGGGACCCCAGCGCCGCCGCTGGGGTCGGTCCCATTGTCTGCGGCCCCGGGGAGGGCTCCCGGGGCTGGGGGGGCACGACCAGGGCTGGGCCGGGCCACGAGGAGCCGCTGCCCTCCCCCCAGGAGGACCCTGCCTACCCCTTCCCTTCCCTTCCCCCCCTGGGGTCCGCCTGCGTGCGCTGGAGGAACCAGAGCCCGGCGGGGCTGTAGCCCCCGGGGTGCTCCTGGTGCTGGCGGAGAAGAGGTGGTGGAGGTTTGGTGCTGGCGGGGATGATCCCTGCCCTGCTCGTGATGGAGCCAGAGGAGAAGGATGTGGATCGCCGAATGGATAAGGAAAAAGGGCGAGGCGGCTGCTGGGAGGCAGGAGCTGATAACCTTACAAAGGTACGGCTGCGAGCAGCGGGACAGGCTGGGCTGGTGAAGGGAGCGGGCGCAGCAGCAGTCAAAGGAGTCGCGCCAATCGTGTGCCCAGCCTGTCCTGCACTCAGCCAGCCTATCCTGCTGCACCCCAAAGATATTTAAAGAGCAACGTAGTCCGCATCGCTTGTGTCTCGGCCTATGTAGTAGCTGCCCGGGGTGGCGAGATGCGACTCCTTTAAGGAGGAGAGGGAGTTGTGCGATGGGCATCTTGAGCTGGGCAGGAGCACACCGATGTTGGTGCGTACCCTGCAGTGAGGCGGAGGGGTCGGCCAGGGAGGCTGCACCGGCGTGGATCTGGCCCAGGAACTCTTGTTCTAGAAATTGTAATACAGTAATGGCAAAAGTGGGCAAATATTGCAGTGTTAGATATTCAAACGCGACTGCACAGACTTCTAGGGCAAAGGTATCTTTAAATTTTAAGCACAATGGAGAAACCTATAAAAATAGTAATTTTAAAAGCATTTTCCAAATAATAATAGTTCTTCCCAGCTGTGCTCTGTGCTTTTTAAGGTACTCTTGTGGAGAGGCAGAAGGTTCTCTGCTGTGATCACCCTGCTTTCATTGTCAGTCAACATGAATTAGGAGTACAGATTGACCTGGGAAAACTTTGCATTTAGTCTTGGTCTGGGCCAAATGGGGCAGGTAGCCTGGTCGACCCTAATTATAAAGGAGGAGAAAACTGGCTTAAGCTTTCCAGAGGCAGATTCTCCAGCAGCTCAAGGGGTGATGGTCGTTGCTCTTGGGATGAGGCTCAGTCCCGCCGGACAAGAGGAGTTTGTTTTGCTTGGAGGAGACAAGGGCAGGCTGGATTGCACAAAGCAGGTTATTGGGGAAGAATTCAAGGTGACATGTACCAATGAACTTTGATATTTTTGGTTTCTGTAAGACCTAGTTCTTTACTGTGTAGTAATTCAAAATCCCCACTGATAGTGTTTTATTATGACTGGCATGGGACTCGTAGTTGTTAAAGCTGGCCTAAGCACTTCCATCCTGCTTTCTGTTTTCAGATACTTAAAATTTCAAAACACCTTTCAGGCTTGAAATTTTCCAGGCTTAATCTTTGCCTGAAGGTTCTTCCCTCCACCTCCCCCTTCTTTTAGTTGAGTTTGAGATAAGGTGATTCAGTCGCGGGTGTTGATTTTTTTTTTTTTTTTTTTTTTAAGGAAAGGCAACCCCCTCTGAAGAATGGAGTCATAATATCAAAAAGAAATGCAATGTTTTAAGCAGCATAAGTGTGGAATTAGAGAGGCTTATGATTAACTATGGTGTTCTATTTGTTTTGCTTGCCTTTTTTTTTATTCAAAAGTTCCTAGCGGGTTCTGGTGGAAGGGGCTTTCCTTTGGTGAGGCTTTAGAAATTACTTGTAATTTTTTTACTCTTTAACATTCCATTTGACTCCATTGCACAGAGGTTAAAGCAAGCCTATGCTCCTGCCTGGCTGAAGGGAGAATATTTGCACATGTGGTGTGAGTCTTCACAATGGATTTTTGGTGTAAGAAGTTGTTTGTCTGAGCCTTACTCTGGTTTTGTGGTTTGAGCACGTGTGGTTCCTTGCCACACTTTTTTCTTTTTTGCTAATTATTCCAATAGAGCTTTCCCTAAACCAGGAGGGCTTTTTTTTCTTTCTTTTTTTCTTTCTTTTTTTCTTTCTTTTTTNTTTTTTTGGTGGTATTTTTTTATCTGTGACTCACTGTGCAGGCTCTAAGGTGCATGAAGTCATGACACTGCAAAATGCTAACAGGGCCGTATGGTGCTGAATTCAGGGAGCCCATTTCACAGCGGGGTGGGGCCCTGCCTTGTCGTCCGAGCAAGGAGGTGCCTTTGGGACCGGCAAGGACAAGCATTTAGGATGAAGGTCTTGGTGTTTGGTCTGCTCAGCATCATCCTGTGGTACTGACGTCAGTGAGTAAAGGACTGTGCTTGGGATATGTGCCTTTGTGAGAAGCTGAGGTGGCACGCTACAGTGCTTGTCCTACATTTGTAGTTATGTTGCTGGAAAGTGTTGGCTTAAGTCAAGATTTAATACATGTGGATGAAATAGATCTGGTTGCCTTGAGAGTGGCAGAAAACCTATATGTAGTAAAATGGGTGGGGAGGCCTCTGTAGGAGACTGTATGAAATAACTAATGGTACTGAAAAAAATGGCAGATGAGAAGTTTCATTTTTATTTCTTAACCAAAACCAAATGGGTATTCAAGGATTAAAGAAGGGGGAAAGGGAAAATTAAAGTTCATTCCCTCCTCCTAACCCATTTCCCTTCTTTTCATATACAAAGTGTTGCTCAGAGCAATGAGTAGATGCAGGAAACTAGGCCAAATGGAAAAGAAGGTTGGCTTTGGTGCAGCTGGGAAGAATATGCAGGTGATATGACATGATCCTGAAAAGACTGAAAAAAGCTTTTACGTTTAACATGAGGATCAGATTTTTTAATGTCTCTGTTCTCTGGTGTCTCTTGTGCTTTCCTCTAGAGCATTTGCTGCAGAAGATGAGGTGCTTTTCAATTCTAAGTTGTAGATCTGAGCTTGTGTTACAACTTCTAAGTCACATTGTGTCCCTTATTGCTTGAGACTTGTGTATTGTGACTTTTGTGAAAACATCCAGGTCTTGTTTCCACTAAGGGCCAGTCTCAATGACTTTTAAAAAGATACCTAAACACTGCAACAAAACTTACTTAATAAGTGCATCGACTATAGTGAGGCCAGGTGCCCAGTGAATTTGGCCATCTTTCATGATACCATAAAAAAAAAAAGCTGCCACCATTTTTAATGAGGACGCATCTTATATTTTCTTTTGCCCATCTTCCAACAAGAATCAAATTACATAACACAATCTTGATTGACACTGCCAATGAAAACTTGCTCTATTTGGGTTTTTTACTGCTTTATGTAAGGGTAAAATTTTGGTGTTGTGTGATTTTTTTTTTTATTTTTTTTTTTTTCCTGGAGGCATTCCAACAGCATGGAGTTAAATTCCCTAATTACTTTGTAGACAAAATTCTCATTACAGTTGTTTGGAATTTTGGCCAAGACAGGACTAAAAGATTTATTCTCTGATTAGATTTTTAGCAGTATTTGTTGAGGATTATAGCAGTCAGTGGAATTGCTCCAGATTTATTACTGTGAATGAGCAAAACTTAAGCAACTGGCCTTAAAACCAGCTTTCAGTTTTGCACATGAATTAGAAGAGCTAAGTGGGCTTAAGTAACAAAACAGCTTTGGGATGCACTGGTGTTATGTGGGGCAGTTCCCTGCAGACCCCTCTGGACCTATTACCCTTCCACATCCTAGAGACGCCTGTGTCCCCTCTCAGGGAGGGCATGGCTGGGCCACCTCATTTGGCTTTTGGGAGAAAGCATCCAATTAAGTTTGTTTCTCTCCAATATGATAGAAAATTGCCAACCACGAGTTTGTTTTATAATCCTGCTAAGTCTACATAAAAATTTTGGGAATATAATCAATTCCTTGCTGTGAAATATGACCAATGAGATACAGGCCTTTGTCCTTAAGAAGTGCCACGAGACCATTTGTAACTGCTGCAGATAACAACAGAGTAATTGCCAGTACTTTAAATGGAGAAGGGAAGATAAAATATCTCCTAGTGTTGCAGAAAACAAAACTCAAATACCAAGTTTGTAACAACCTAGTATTTTGGCCCTACCCAGGGAAGAGTAACAAAAAAAAATAGCAATGTGATTTGCTTTTATTAGACACGTTATTTAAAATGTTAGGGTTTGCCTGGCAGTTAAGGTGGTTTTGACAGACTAGTTTTCATCAAGACTATGAACTTTTTTTAAGAAAAGCAGAGATCTCTTCCTGACAGGCATTTCTCCCAAAAACTTAGTCACTTCGTGTGTTGGGTGCTCAGAGTTCCAGACAAATATAGCTAAAGTCAAGAATTAATTGAAAAATCAATTTTTAGGGGTCTACTCAGATTTCTTCTGAAATACCTAAATTCACTCCAGTGACAAAAACCAAAATGCGTAAAACTTGCTGTTCTTGTGCCCTGTCTAAGATGAAGTCTTTGCCGTATTTTATAACGTGGCATTTAAAGCCAGACAATTTCCTACAAATATCAGCATTCTTTGTTTAGCGGGAAAAAGGGAAGCCTTCAGCCACTCTGTTCATAGCTTCTAATTTTGGCCCTGAAAAGAAGCGATGCTTTGGTGTTGATA
Organism: Grallaria varia; assembly: GCA_013396735.1. Taxonomy (NCBI): domain Eukaryota; kingdom Metazoa; phylum Chordata; class Aves; order Passeriformes; family Formicariidae; genus Grallaria; species Grallaria varia. The sequence goes on along the minus strand of VWZG01004495.1, from coordinate 857,759 downwards.
GTTGTCTACACTCTTGCCAGACAGGTGTGTGTTTGTGTTAAAAGAAGCAAACAAACAAGCCAAAACCATCCAACCAAAAGAACTCAGGATGATATTGCTTCTTCAGTCCTGCAGTGATTGTTTTGCCATTTGTAAATCATGCACTCATGGAATGGTTCTGGTCTGAAGGGACCTTACAGATTGAAGTGTTCCACTCTCTGCCATGGGCACGGACACCTCCCACTAGCCCAGGTTGCTCCAAGCCCTGTCCCACCTGGCCCTGGACACTTCCAGGGATGGGGCAGCCACAGCTTCTCTGGGCACCCTGTGCCAGGGCCTCCCCGTCTCCACAGGGAAGAATTTCTTCCAGATATCTGATCTAAACCTGCCCTTCTTCAGCTTGAAGCCATTGCCTCATGTCCTATCACCGTCCAAATGGAGGCGAAGATACATTATTGTATGTAATGTAATAATGATTTTTAAAAATTACAGAATTGTTATAAATTAAGCTTCTGATTGATAATTTTGATGGTCATGCTTCCTAAACTTCCACAATACCAGTGACAACAGCTTATGTAGGAAGTAATATGAGCAAAGCATTTAGTATTCTCCAAAATCAAATTGCTATTTCTATTCCAGGCCTCCTGTATTCTCTGATTATTCTCCTTCTGTTCCAGGGCTGATAAAGAGAGAAGTTTTTATCTCCTCAGTCCCCCTCCTGATTCACACATTCCGGTGTTGCCTGGCCTTTGTTGTTTGCTTGCTTTTCTTCCTTGCCCTCCTGGCTATAGGCTCTGAAAGTAGCTCGAATTTCCTCTCCTGCCACTTGTATGTAGCTTGGCCACTGGTGGCTACAGATGCTGCTTGTTTCTAGCTGGCTTTGCAGCCCTCCAGGCCATCCTTTGGAATGAGGAGCCCAGTTTCTGTCAAAAACCACAAGAAACCGGGGAGGCTTTTTGCAGGCTGCTGACAAGTGTTTCATGGAGCTGCTGATGTGATGCCAATGTCCTGTTTGATTCATGGAGTGACTGGTAATGGCTGTGTCCCCCTTCCCCTCTGTGTCTCCAGAAAAGGGTAGGGCAAGGAGAGTACTCAGATTACCTTCATTTCAGTGTTGTTTTACTATTTCAGTGTCTGACTCAAGTTTTATAGAGCTTCTGTGGGAGCTGTTCAGGTCTCTTCTGTGACCTTTGAAGCTTTGCCTGTGACTATAAACAGCTGCCTGTGTCTACTTAGTCTCTCCAGGTTGGATGTTTTGCTGTGATAGAGGAGGGATGCTGTTCAGCTCGCTTATTGTGTCTTTGATGGGCATTGTTTTCTGATCTGACCTTAGAAGTGTGTTTAGCCTTGTCTTGTACAGCAGTGCTGGCTCTGGAATGGTATTTTTTGTGTGGAAAAACCCGCTGTCTCAGTCATCATGTTAATCTGATGTGTAATATGAAGATGTGACACAGAATGATCACATCTTAGATAAGATACTTGGTTTATATGTTGCAGTACAGAGGATCATTCAGCTTACTACTGCTGAAAAAAACAAGAACCAGATTCGAAATGTTTTAAATAAGCTACTTAGCAAGAGTTTTGGTAGTTTTGTTAGCCATGGTGGGTACTGTGGCCACTGGACAGCCTGCTCAGGGCTGTGACAGCCAGAAACAAGCTTGCTGACAGTGAGCTGGTTTGGGGAGCAGGAGCTGGTGGCCCAGTGTGTTGGCTGTGCCAGCCCATCCCCTCTGCAGGATAATGAGCATGTCTGGTGCAGTGCTCTTTGGGCTGCATTAGCAGAGCTCTCCCTGCCTTCAGCAGAGCCCAGACCAAGCTGTGGTGGGGAAAATGCAGTCTCTAAGACCACCCTGTTGGTTTCAGGGTGGGATTGAGGCCATGGAAAAGAGTGTTGATGTCAGGAGCCTGATAGTCCCTTCTCTTTTCTATTTCCCTTAAAAGGCAAGATTCCTTTTTTTACTTCCATTTCAGCTCAAAATTTTTGACATCATCCCCATACTTCCTGCTCTTCCCTCTTCTCATCAGTGAGGTGCAGGTGGCCTGTAGGTGACTTGATTTTGTCTTAAGAAATTCAAAGGAATGATAGCAAAGGGAAGGCATCCTACTGCCTGAGACAAGGGAGCCTCTGGCTCTGCTTGCTCCCGTTTTTAGGCTGCCCTTGACTACCCATCTGATCTATTGAAACAGCTAAATAAAGCTTTAAAAGCCTTCCACAGGTTCTTGAAACACATCATGTGCTTAAAAATATGTACTTGTGAGAATTGTTTTACTTTTAAGAAAACTCAACCTACCTTGAAGGAAACCGATTTGGAGGGTGAAGAATCTGTTCTATCTTCTGACATGATTCAGTTGTATTTGGGGAATTGGGGGACTTGTGCATTGCAGTTGTGCTTGGAACAGATGTGTGGTGGTTTTTTTGGAAGTAAATATTGGTCATAATGTTGCAGAGATCACTGCCCTGCATAATACATCTCGTATAGCTGTATATTCCATATACAGTCTGGAATCAGGGCTTGCAGTGGGAGCCAGTGCACTGGGATGGTATCCTGGGAGATAATACTGGGAAAGGCCAATTCTACACTGCAACAGTTTCCCTGTAACACAAATTGAACATCTTTGGGGAGCTAGTTACTCCTCCCATTTTATCTGGAATTGTACTGTGGTGGGCAGCCAATGGATAGGGAAGGAATGAGAGATGCCCTGATGATGTATTGAGTGTACACACCCCAAATAAACTCAGGTTTGTTCGCTTTTTTTTCCTTATATAGATAAATAAGCTGTTGAACATAAAGCTGTGGATGTAAAGTTTGCTCATTCTTACTCAAGAGAAGGGATGGTTAATGAGCTGTTAATAAAGTTGACAAAACTTAGAACTGTCATAAAACAGTAAATATGTGATGCTGCCTGGCCATTTGAGCTCCATTTGTTTCTTTGGTTGTGTTACAGGCCTTTAGGCAAGCTTTGCTTTGCAGTATACCAATGCTTTCAGAGCTTTTTGTGTTAATTGAACACAACATCCAATACTGATATTTCTATTTCTGCCTCTCTATTTTTAAATATTAAAAAGGTCAGCTTAATATATATGCACCTTTTATTAAACAGAATTATATTAATGCTATTTTGTACCTCCTTCTGTTTCAGAGTCGGTGCTGTATCAGCACGGAGAGCAGCAATGGGAGTATGCAGTTGGCTACTGGAAAGGTCTCTGAAGAGCTCATGATTTTTTTTCATCTCTCCTCTTAACATTCCTACTGCTCCGCAGACATGGCTCACCATGCGAGGCCTTCCAGATCAGTCAAAAAAGAAGAGTTAGGCAAAAGGAAAACTAACCAGGGCAAAAAGAAATCTAGCCAAGTGAGAAAGAAAACCACAAAGACTTCCACAAAAGCTGTTAGTTCTGGAAAAGGCAAAAAGCCAGCGCAAGAAAAAGATGTTAAGAAAAAACAGCAAGAAAAGAAACCAATCATGAGCTCTTCAGATAGACTTCTCAGGAGCAATGTAACCAGAACCCTGTCTGGAGCATCTTGGGTGAGTTTGGAGAAAGCTGACAACCTCCTCTTTCACGACCAGGATTCTTTCAGCATCAATGGCTTTACAATGTCTCTCCGTAACCGACCCTTCTCCCATAGATTGTCCCAAACTCCAATTATTGCAAAACCCAAGAAAGCTGCAGCACAGAAAAGGCTAGAAACAAAGGAAAATGATGAACAAGAAACCCTGGCCGTAGGAGAAGAGAAAGACAATGAAACAGGTAAAGTAGTTTTGAAACAAGATTTAGCACAAAATGAGCTGGCTGCTCTGCCAGTAGAAGGTGCTCCCTGTAGCACAGGAGAAGGGCCTGCTATTCCATGTCAGGACAAGGAGGCAGAAACATCTGAAATAAATGACTCTGTTCCAAACCGTCAGGTAACTGATGATGGTACAGAAACATCAGAAGTGAAATCTAAGCATGAAGGCCTGCCCTGTGAGCTGATACCCAGTGATCTTGACATGGGTAGTTTGGCTGAAGCATTTGTTGAAGGTGCTGTGCTTGTGCTTCCACCTTTTTCTTCTGACTCCATAATCGCTTCTGACTCAAACTCGAAGATGTGTGTGGAGACTCCCTTCGATGTGGTGCCCAACAGCCAAGAGCCTGTCCCCAACTCTGCTGATACCTCAGACTTCAACTCAGCAGTACTGACAGAAGAGTCAGTCACACTTGCCACATCCCACATTGAAGCAGAGTTGGACCTGGTGCTACCTAGTGAAGAACAAGACGCAGATTCTGCACCTACAGTTACCTCTGAGTTTAACTCACAAGAACACTTATTAGAAGATGCAAGGTCACTTGCAGAGTCCTGCTTGACGGCAGGCTGGGGTTTGGAGTCTGAGAAAAAAGACATTGGTTCCAATTCCAGCTCTGTACCTGCCACTGAATCAAATTTGCTTTTACATTTTGAAGGTGCAAGCTCATTTGCAGAATGCCCCATGAAACTAGTAGGGGATTTTGTACCTGTTCACAAAGAACATGACTCAGATTTGAGATGTACAAGAGAAAATTCAGAGTTTGATGCAAAAAACATATTTACAGTATGTGAAACAGTCTCCAACACCTCTTTAAACAGTATTGAAGTGGAAGACATCGAGCAGCTTGTTAAATGTATTGATGCAGAGACATTCATTTTGAATTCAGGTTATGTCCCCACTTTATCCTCTGATTTTGAAAAAAGCACAATCAATAAAATATCTGGTGAAAGCTCCGGACAGTTCTCTGAAGGTTTCGTTTTGGAGTTGCCTTCAAGTGTGGAAATCTCTGCTTTTGCTTCAGAAAAAACCATAAATGCAGAATTGCCGGCTGACTCAAGACTGCAGCATAATGATTATTCATCACAGCTGGGAAGTGTCGGAGTAAGCTTGAATCTGGTTCAGGACAACGTGAGCAACAACACTGAAGCAGTTGAGGCCTCCGGGCCGTCCTCTCTTAAAAATCCAGCTGGTGGTTACCCCGTTCCATATTCATCCCTACTGCCTATGCTGGAGAAGAAGAAGCGAAGGCGCTGTGGAGTCTGTGAGCCCTGTCTGCGGAAGACAAACTGTGAGGAATGCAGCTGCTGCAGGAAGCGCAAAACCAGCCACCGGATATGTAAGAAGAGAAAATGTGAAGAACTGAAAAAGCCACCGCCACCAATCATGCTGCCTTTTGAGGTAAGCCAGAGGAATTGCAAATTAAGTCACTCTTCTGAGGCTTGAGGTTCATCTTAAAATTCTGCACAGGGAAATGCTGCCCACTGTGCAGCTCTAGAGGGTTCAGGGTAACTTTGGAGCTAGCAGGTTGCACAGTAACTTCCCCTTCTCATCTGGAGAGGTGTAGGTTAAAGTTAGCTGGAGTTATTCTTGTACCCACTTTGTAAATCCATAAAATCAGAGGTAAGTATTGCTTTTGCACTGTGTTCCAAATATTGGCCAAACAATGAAATAGTTGGAGTGCATGAAGAGATGAGAGACTGAAGCGCAGAATGTGGGGAGGAGGGAAATTGAGAGTAGTCCTAGGAGACTGAATTGCTAGGGAAGGTGTTGGTATTTCAAAATACTTAAGGCTAAAAAGCAAAGGAAGGCAGGCTCCTTGCCTCACTTAAAGTAACTTGCTTATGATGACAGATTTGATGGAAATTAATTCATAAAACTTCAGGACCAAAATGTAGCTGCATTTTCCCCTTTCGCATCTTTCTGCCTTTCTAATTGTCTATTCTTCTGTTTCTCTCATTTCACTTTTCCTTCCTTTTTCTTTGTCTTTTACCACATCCCCCATACATACTTTCTTTTTCTGTGTTTCTTACCCATTTTTCTGATCCATCAGCCTTTTATAACCCAGGTCATTACTTTTGGAACAAAGAGGAGGGGAAAAGACAGTCTGTATGCCCTTGTGATAACAGCACTGACCTTCTGAGGGATTTCAGTCCAAGATCAGGCTTTAAATCAGGTAAGTAGGGAGTTGAACATAGATTTCCCACATCCCAACTGAATTCCCTGACCTCTGAGCTGCAGTGTTGGCCTCTGCACTGCCAGGTCCTGCTGGAAGTGTTCTGCTTTGTGTGATCCAATAGCACCTGAACCACAGTGGGGGAGAGGCTGTCTTGGGAGTTACCACTGGGACATTTGCCTTGGGATGTGGGAAACTGCGGTTCAAGTCTCTGCACTGGTGTGTGCTGTGAGTGGAGCAGTTCACACTGGGGAGAATGCACCTGCAAAACCATTCTCAATAGCAATTCCATTAAAACGGTGTGTTCTTACAGCAGGTAGGAATTGCTGTCAGCTGTGGAGATCTCGGGAGAGCTTCTGGTTTCAGTGCTCTGGCCTGTGCTTACCAGGGGTGGCAGAGAAGGCCTTTCTGGTTTTATGGTAGTCAAGCAGAAAGGAGTCCTGTAGCAGTGAAGGGGTACGATATATTCCCCTTTGTGGGGGAAGTGTGTTTTAAGTTACAATGTTTAGGGAAGTCGTCTTAAACGGCTTGGCTCAGAAGTAATTCAAAAACTTCTTTCTGCCTCAACTGCTCCTAAAATCTCTTAAAAAAAAACAAACAACCCAAAAACTGAGGGAAGGGACAGCTATAATGTGACTTTAGTTGTTAAAGCAATAAAGGTGATAGACTTGTCCTGACTTTTTATGGCAAAAGAGTAGTGACATTATGTCCTCTTGTATATTGAGTCAGTAGGATTGAAGATGCTCATGGGAGAGAACTGGTGGAGTTGGGGTAGGAAGTGTTCTAAAAAGCCATGTTTTAAAAGGAGTTTTGCCAGGGTTATTGAAAGGAAGCACTCCAGCTTTTCTGTCAACCTTTGTTTTCCAGGCTAAACATACTTCTTTTCTTGTTGCTCAGGCTGACCTTCTCCTTGCAGATTAGCTTTGCCCCTTCACCCTTGTTCTCTCTGGGCACTCCTTTTGCTTTTTTTGTTATGAGAGATTCCTTGTTTTTATTCTTCTCTTTGGCAGCTTTTATTTTGGTGTGCTTTTATTTTATTAGACTGGTCACATTCTGTACAGTGCATGCAGAGCTGTGCCAGAGGCCTCCTTTATTTCTCGTTTTGTATGAAGCTTCAGGGTACTGCATGGAGGAAATGAAGTATTCCTGACATTTAAGAACATGTCAGATATTTTATTTATAAAATTGTATTTGAATGAAACCTAGTGCTTTTTCAGATATTTATAGAAGGAGGTTTTGCTTAACTTCTGATATCTAGAAACTGTGCTCTGAGAAAACAGAGAAAGTATTTCTAGTGTTACATGAACCCTTTAAACATGTTGAAATCCAGGGGGAGGTGTTGGGGGATGGGAAATGGTGTCGCTGTTCAGCAGCTATCCTTTAGATAAGATTGCAGGGAATCCCATTGTGTTTTCCCAAACTGGTAGCACTGTGACTTCTGTGCCAGTAATGTGTTTCAAACAGAAGGCAGCTGGGCAAACCCAAAACTGGAGGTCTCTGTCCATGGTATAGAAAGTGAACATAAATAATTAAGAGCAATGGGGTTGGCTTCAGTGCTCTCCTTGCTCAGGAGAGTCATGCTTCTTTCTCTCATGTTGGTGGAATGTGAGCATTTTTTGGAGGTGATTCACTGGGAGGAGAGTGTAGGGGATAGACATGCTCTGCGTGAGCATAGTTTAAATGTTCGTGCTTTGCTTTAAAGGGAATTCTCCTGTAATTCTAACTCAAAAATGCAAAAATCCCTGTGAAGTCAGAGCCCTGTATTAAATGGCTGTGTAGGTAGTGCAGGGGTTGGCAGTGCACACATTCATGAAAGTGTTGGTTTTCCTTGAACTCGTGTGGATTTGGAGTTCTCAGGAGTAAGGCCTGGCTGGCAGAAGCCGTGACTGAACTGCGGTGTGTGTTCCAACACCCCTGCCCATGTGTGCCCAGGCATTCTACCCTCTGAGAGTATCAGTTGTGTTTGGAGTGGGTATTAGGTTACTGCTATTTCCATTAATTCACACATAATCCAGATGAAGGTTTGAAAACTGTATTGGAATTGAAAAATATAATTTAAAAATAACATCCCCATAAACCTTCAGTGATACTTTACCTTCCTGAATGTAATGGGTTTTGCAGGGATGTGACATCATGAAAAGTCTGGATAAAGTATCGTGGGCTCTAGTTCCCAGTCCCTGTGTGTGAGACAATATTATGTGTCATGCCCCTCTTCCTCAGGGTTCTCACTGGGGCTGTTCAGGTAGGAGTTGAAATAAAATCCTGAAATATATAATCAAAAACACTTTTTGCTTACTGAATGTTTTGAAAGAGCAGCCCAGTAAATAAAATGTAAGCAGGGCAGAAAGCATCTGCTGTGGGGAGCTTTAGTTTGGATTTAGGTGATTGTTAGAGTAACTGGGATGTGTAGTCAACAAACTGATAAAAACCATCAGGCCACTGAGTGTAAGTTTGCTGGGTTGCCCAAGGTGTCTCAAGGCATCTTATTTAATAGTGTAATCAGAGTAACATGGAATATTAAATAACAATAAGGGCCTGCTTGCTTGTGGGTTTTTAGCATGCTGCCGAAAACCCAGACATTTAAAAAGGTTGCTGCAATTCAAGTTGGTTGGGAACTTTCCAGTGAGCCATTCCTTGAATGGAAAATGCTGATTTAATGGGACACTTTCATGGCTACTGTCTCAATGCAACTGTCTTTGGGGGAAGCATCTCAAGGTTCCAAGTGAAATTTCTGCTTAGGACTTAAAAAGGGGATGACAATTATTAGAACAGCTTGGTGGTAAGGACGTTTTGCCTGATGCAGACCAGGGGCTTGAACTTTGATCTCCCACATCCCATTTGTCTCCTCCTAGATTTTTGAAAGATTTTGCTCTGCTTTGGAACACAACCAAGTGTTGAAATCCCAAGAGAAAAAAAAAAAAGGCAAAATGGAATTCTTGTCTTTCAGCCAGGCCTAGCTATAATCAAGAAATTTAGACTTTGTGGTATTTATTTTACAATAGACTCCAGAAATATTTAAACTAGTTGAATTTTAAAATGAGTGCATAGAAACACTGCTGGAGTATGACACTTGGGAGTTTTGAAGGGGGGAGCAGCACCCAGCAGCAGGGGCTTGGTGTAATGTGTGTGCTGAGCAGAGCTGCACACAGCCTACCCACGGGCTGGGAGCTGGGGTAGGGCATTGGCTCTTGTTTTACACACACACTGTGGGTGTGGAAAATAATTACGACTACTTTGCCATTCTGTGATCATGGGTGTGGACTATAATGCAGCCTGAATTACAGGGCGATGGATTAGTTTGGGCTCTGGTTATTTTCAGAGGCTGTATTTAACAAGTTGCCTCTTCACTGCTCTTTACTTTCTGTGCTGGTTCTTAGGGGTTTTATGGGGAAATTTTTATTTGAAGAGGCTTTTTTTTCCTTCCCTTGTGTATGAGGATCCATCCTAACAGGAGGGAAAAGTACCTGAGTAACAAGGAAACCTGAAACTGCTGTTTAAGTGCTGTCCAGTGACACACTAAACTGGGTACTAAATCTGAATACTGGGTCTTAGGTTTCTAAGAAAACAATTTAATTTTTTTCCTGGACTGTAAAGCATCTTGAGTAGCCAAAACTGCAGAGAAGAATCAGATGGCTGAGTGTATGTACCTCTCGTTTTTATTATGCTTAAAGACCCTTGCAGACTTGTATTTGGAGGAAAAAATTACAAATTAATACTTTTTATTTTACCTGGTTTAATGCATCGCTGTGGTGCAACAAATGAGTTTAGATACAAGGTAGCATCAAACAGCAGAAGTGGGCAACAGCTTGCCCTGAACTCGTCTGCTGCAGGAGGAGCTGCGTGTCCCCGTCCGGGCACCGGCACCAGCAACCGGCCAGGGAGAGCACTGCAATGGACGGCACAGGCCGAGGGCAGTTTCACATCGCAGTTTGTAGCCGATGACAAGATGTTCCTATTGGCTTTGGGGTTTTTTTCCCCCCGTTTTAGTGCACAGCTCCGTGGCCAGCGTTGCGGTTCGATTGATGTCAGCCGCGGGTTGCGTCGGCCTCAGATACGCCGTTTGTTGTCCCTGGCTGGCG
>VWZG01004495.1:783564-843347 GCA_013396735.1 Grallaria varia | reverse complement strand
CCCCCAATTTAAACTGAGATATGAGCAAGTCAATGGATGGAATTGCACTGCTGTGGAATTTTACAGGGGAAAAAGACAGAATAATGCAGTACAAGTTAGAAAGCATGTTGTCCTTTTTTTTTGTTGTATTTTTTTGAAGGGACATGATCACCTTGGAGAATATTCTTTCAGTAAATACCAATTAAAATTGTTTGGAGTAGTGGTTGGAAGTGTCTGGCTATTCCTTACATGCCCTTTTGCTCCTTTTTTTTTTGACAGGGAGAGCTTACTTTTGGTATTGGAGCATCCTACACAAATTAGTTTAAAAAAAAAATTTACCTTACTATTAAATTTAACTAAGTTATATTTTTTTGAAAGAAGTGTTGTTCTGATTTTTACATTTTCCAAGCTAGATGTGCATCTGTCTAAATGGGATCAAATACTTTTGCTCTAGATAGGCTCTTGCTGCCAGCTGGGGTGAGCAGGCATGATTCTGGTTGGGATTAAGCAGGCACTTGCACGTGCAGCCTTCCCAGCACTTCCACATGAATGCATTTGTGTGAATGTGTGGAGCACTTGCATGTTGTTTGTACAGTTCTGCTGTGACTGCTGGGGTATGTAGATGTGTTTTGAGTAGAGCTCTAACAAAGAGAGCCTTTGTGAGGGGTCTGTAAATTATTAATCTTACTTTAGTAATTTTCTAATCCTTAATTTTTCCAGCCAGTTTCTGGGGCAGTTGAAACCTGTCCCTTTTCCTGCGGTGCAGAGTGAGCTGGACAGGATGCAGAGCCACTGTCCTTCCCTATTCCTGCAGAGCTCCCTTACTCCAGTGCTGCTCCCTCTCCCATCCACCTCCTCTGCCCCACAACTCCCCAGAATGCTCAGGGGGGACAGGGACACTCTCCTTTGAGAGTAGGACAAGGAGGAGTAGGATTTTCTGTTTTAACTCACCTGTTGCTATGGCAGAGCAGTTGTGAGGTGCCTGCCCATCCTCAGGGAATGGTGGGGCAGAGACACAGCGAGGCTGGGAAATGTTGGGTAAGGCCAGGCTGAACCTCCTGGTTACAGTGGTTTTAGAGGGGCTTGCATGCTTTGAATCTGTTTATTTGTAGATCTTGACTCTCATGGCATATTGGACTGCAGTGCTGGGCCTTCCACTTTATTGTAGTTGGAGATGGAGCTTCTTAAAAAGGTAGAAAATGTTTGTGATCAAAAATGTCATAAAATATCCAGTAGAAGCAACATAGCTTGTGGGAAGGCAGGAAAATGTACACATGGAAATGAAGGTCAGCTGTCTGGGTAAATTGATACATGGTTTAGATGTTCTTAAAATGCCTGCATTACAAAATAAACTCTAGTTTTCTATTCCGGGTATGTTTTGTTGATATGATTTGAATTCAGTACTGAATGATGAGCTTTTTTCAATACTTGTACTTGCTGTATGTAATGTAGGTATTGAAATAACTGAGAAGGGCTCTGCCATGTCCACTAATCTGTTATCAGTTTGCTGTTTGTCTATACATTTATAGACAGTGTCTAGAAAATGCTTTGAAAAGGGGCACTACCTGCTTAGATCTGATAGCATGTATCTACACAAACTTGTTTTTTGCTTCTAATAACTGATATGGAAGAAAACCAGTGAGAAGCCCCAAACTTACCTAGTAGCAGCAGATTTTTCACATACGTGACTTTTTTTTTCTTTCTGCCATGTTATACCAAGACCCTTTTGTTTAGTGTTCCTGAGTATGAGAAAGTTAATTTAGCAGGTACTACAGCAGCAAACTTTGCCATTGACAGTAGCAGAACCCTTGCACATATGGAGACCAAAAGATTTAAGTCCTAATTGTGGGGTTTCATTTGAGACGTAAGAAGAATTCTTGAATTCTTGTAAAGACATTTAGAAGAAAAATTAAATACATGAAACCTAACCAATATAAAGGAAAAGGAAAACATATTTACAGGATTTACATTTAAGCAACTAGTAATAATCACTTTTTATTAACTTGTGTAAAATTAGTATATAGGCTGTATTTGGCTGTGGTTGTCCTGACGACTTTAATATTGAGCCTTTTAGAATATTAGGATTTTTTTGAGGCTGACTTATAATTGAGTGATTTGTGTCTCAACTGTGAATTTGTTTCTCAGTGTTTTGTTGTTGTCTGTATTCCATTATAATAGATGCTCTAGTAAAATGTGGCTCTAGGTTTAATTTTCCTAAAATAAAGGTTTTGCTGAACTTATTCGTAAGAGGAGAAACTAGTGTTTGAAGGTGTGCAGCTTTTCCATGTGTGACAGGTGGTCCCTGTCTGACCTGTGCAGTGCCAACACCACTGCGGCAGTGCTGCCCCAGAACAGTGTTGCTGTTCTTGTATGGCAGTGAAAGCTGTTCCTCCTGTAAAGAGCAAGTGGAAGTTGCATACAGTGCAAATTCCATTTTGAGCTTTACACATAGGTGTGTGCAAGCTAGAGAAGGAAACATATTCACAATTATTTAGGCTTTTTTCCTCATGAGTAAGTAAAACATAGATGCTAAATCCTCAGTAGTGCTGCAGCCTTGTAGCTTGGTGCCTGAAGTGATCAGCATGGCTGGTTTTTTAATCTGAATTACATTGAGCTGCTTCTCTGATGTACCTGTCATCAGCCTTGCTATTGCTAAAGAGTATATTATTTACTCCTTTTAGTCTTACTGCCCTCAGCAGCTTTAAACCCAGACTAGAATGGTGGGGTATGTCCTCAGCGGTTCTGGTCTCAGAGGCTTGATGGACATGTAGCAACTTGTAAATAATGTTCATTGTACAAGGGATGGTGGGGCACTGAAAGTGGGTCCTAAATTAAGGTTCTGAATACCTTCCTGGTTAGGTTACAGGCATTGTCCAAAGTTGTGTTGTTTGTTTAGCAGCTGGGATTTTCACTGTGCGGAAACTACAGGGAAAATTAACTTGTATCAGTTTTGTTCCCATGTGGGGGGTAAACCCAGGCCAGATCATTGTGAACGCTTGTTCTTGTGCTGAGAGATTTTGAGATTGTATCCATTTATCTTACTTAAGCATCATGTTTTAAAATAACTTAAAGAATTCAAATTTGAAAACTTCCATGGATGAAAAGTGCATCAAAAGACCTAACAAGATGCTTAAATTCTTTGTTCTTTCTCTGTCTGTCTGCAAAAATGTGCACCATCGTTCAAGGCCAGGCTTCTCTGGCCTTAACTTAAAGTCACTGAGTCTTGTTATACTTTTGTTTCATAGAACAAGGAGCCCTCTGTTATCAGGGTTCTTTTCCACATAGACTGAGCAGGAGTCTGTGGCTTTTCAATCTTATTTTTTCTTTGGTAGACTGCAGAGAGTGAGTAGAGTGTGAACTTGAGGCTTTCACTTCAAGATGTTTCAATCCTTTGTCATTATTGTGGTCCTCGAAGCCCTCTCCAGCATATCAATGTCTTGCCTGAATTGGGGATGCCAGAACGGGATGCTTTGTTCCACTGGCAGGTGCAAAAGTGCCAAGTACAGGATAAAAAGTAACCAGTCTTTCCCTAATTACCTTGGTTTTTATGCACCCAAGAATCTCACTCACCCTTCTGCCCATAAAGTTGCCACAGGAGTCTCTATAGTTACTGTACAGTTGATAATTGGTCATGTTAATGTCCCCCTTGAAGGCACTGCTCTCTGAGGTAGAAACCTCTCGAAGTACAGTCCCGTGTCTCTGTTCCTGTACACAGCTTTTCCTTCAGCTGTGTTGAAATGGCTGGCCTGCCAGCTTCCTTTACAAAAAATTGCTGGTTTTTGTAAGTATTAATGTCACTGTTCTTTGAGATCCTTGCAAAGAATGTTACCCACAGCTGGGATCTGCTCCCTGAAGCCCCTGCTACGAAGGCTGTGCTGATTCTCCACTTGCAGTGCAGGGCCAGACAGCACGTCCTTGACTCTGTGCCGGGAGTTTCATGGACCAGCGAGCCACAACAGGCATCAGTGAGGGTGGATGAATTCAAAGACTGTATTTCTTTCATCTCTGCTTTTGAGTTAAAGCACGTTAGGGGGAAGTTCTATTAGGGAATACATATTGCTGCTAATTGTATCATTTTTCTTTTGTGGCTTAATTGAGTGCTATGTTTTCCAGAGCTGCCAGGGTCTCTTGGAGTGCTCAGTTTCAGTATCGAAGACAAATGATCGAGTAATGTAAAACACCAGTAAAAAACAAACCAAAGCAAACCCCAAACCCAAAGAAAACTAAAACCACCAAGCAAAATGCTTGTTCATGTTTGCTTCTGTCGCAGAAAAAGTAATGCTTGGTGTTTTTTCTTAACACATCTACTTCTTGGATGCCTGTGTAGGATAATGGAGTGTCCTTCAATCTTTTTTTCTTGCTTCAGTTTGTAGCTTTTTACAACCTAGAGCTAAGAGCTGATGGAAACAATTTGAGCTTGTGGCTGAGAGAGCCTATTTCCAAGTAGTAACCCAATAAATACATTTCTGTGGGAGTCACCATTCTGCCTTTAGAGCCAGAATTAGTATCCCATAGTCTTTTATTTTGTTAGTAAGTGTATCCTTTAGGGTCTTATTCTGTAGATCATCCTTGTAAGTGGTCTCACTGAAGCTGTTGCACAAGGTGGGCAGGAGAACCATGCTAATGGTGTAGGAGAGAAAAGGAGGAGAAGAAAGATGTTAAGACTTCAAGGCCATAATGTACTAATTCCTTGTGCAAAGACAAGATAAGCTCTTCTGGTGGGAATGCTGCCTGGTGTATGAAGAACATAACAAAGAGGATATAAATGTAGGTTCTGTGAAGATGGAACTGAAAAGGGTGAGCTAAGCTGTAGCTTGGAGAATGGTCTTTGCTGTTGTGTCTATAGATATGGGACAAAAAAGCAACCAGCAACTAGAGCAGACTTTCCAGCCGCAGTAAGTGTGAAATGCTACCTGCTGTGATGCTCAAGTTGGTGACTTTGGGTGGATTTGATACTCAGGGTCAGGAAGCTGGAAGTGAGGGGGATTCCTCTAGGAAGACCTGGATGTCCTGCCTCAGGTCAGGTCACTTTCTCCAGGTTTGCAGAGCCTCTTGTTCCCCTGAGTTTCTGTATAAACCAGCCTCTCTGCTAAAACTTGTCAAGACAATTTTGCCCTGTCCTGTCCCTCAGTGCCACCTGTGAGTGTTGCTCTCTTGAGGGACAAAATATCTTGTATGTGCTGGCCATGTTCCATGAATGATGGTCCCCAGTCTGGTTCTCCGCACTAAGGCCTATAGAAAATGTGCCTTGGCTGTGCCGTAGGAATGTGGTACACTGAGGCTCCTTCATGGCCACAGTCATTCTGCAAGTGTGGTGGCCTCTTGTGAGGCTTATGGCAATGGGCCCCAGCTCGCAGATTGGCCCCTGCTTGGCTGTTCTCTCCTGGGGGATTCTGCTTAGAAACCCTGCTCAGGCTGCAGCGTGGGGCAGTAACCTACAGCACGTTGTTGTTGTCATCAACATTACAGTAGTCAAATATGTAGCATGCTCTGAAATAGGCACTTATAAGAATACATTTATTTTAATGCAAAAAACTTCTTTGGCTATACCCAGAAGGTGGCCTGTAGTTTACACATCATCCCATCCTGTATTTGTCTCTTTTCTAACCAGTGCATAGGTTACTATAGAGCACTTGGCATAAGCAACTGTTTTTCCACACCTGTGCTCTATCTGCCTGTTGCCGGTCCTGTCTATGTCTTATCTCCTTACCTTTGTATGTTGGTTCTATCCAGTGCAAGTCCAGGATTCCCCTGAATTTCTGCATGTCTGGGTAGCAGGCATGAGACAGTGGTAATAAACTGTGTAGGAGTAAATTGCTGCTGGTCAGCTGGCTGGTGCTTTCCTATGTCTGGTGAGGCAGTGACTTCTGACAGTCAGACCATGAATAAAACACCCTGTTTCAATGTTAGAGGAAGTACATTTGAGGTTTTTTCCAAACAGTTTTTGTGAAAGAAAGCTTCTGTTGTGGTATTTGAGCTCTGAGGAGCTGCCAGCTCTGTCCCAGTGTGGAAGGTCCTGTGGAAATCGCCATGTGGCTGCAGACACTGCAGCAGGATCCAGGCTTACCCACTGCAGTGTGCAAGTGCTACTCACCCACTCATCCCCTTATGCTGAGGAATTTTGTGACCTTGGAAGAGGTGCCTTTTGGGCCATCCTGCTTATTGCCACAGCTGGGGGTGTGAAGCATTGTTTGAGTGTTGTGCACCTTGTTCCCATGGGGCCCTGGGCAGAATCCTACAGGGAGGACTACTTAGGGAACTTGGCATGGGTTATCATGTTACACACCATGACTTGTTTATAAAACCATTTTCTCAGTAGTTTGTTTGGGCATCATCTGTTATTTCTCACTTACTGGAGTATTTTACTCTGGTGTCCTTTAGCACAATGTGTTGTTACCACCTACAGAGGTTTGAAATGAGAGACAAACTGATGGCCTGCTTGCTGTTGTACAGAAGATGTGGAAGTGTCTTTAGGGTAGCTTTAGCATTGGATTTTGATTGCAAGCTGGTGAACTCTTTGCATTATGTCAGAAGCATGTTGTGTTAAAGGAGAAGTAAGTCTGACTCCTTTCAGAATATGAAATGACTTTTTGTGAGCGGCTGTTTGTGTGTGCTGGAAGCATTAGCTCACAGAGTGAATCTTTGTGTGTGTACAAAAGATAGTATCTGGGTGAAGTTTCAATAATGTAGCAGTGGCTGTAGTAGACTATGCGGTTCCTGCCCTAATAGCACAAACTGCTGCAGAGCCTAAGCTTGAGTGTGATTTGTGAGTGGTTTGTGTCCTGGCAGAGTAGTGCTCTCCTTAATGAGAGAGAGGAAATGACTAGTATTGATCTGGTTGATTCTTTAGCTTTTCATTACACTAGTGTAAAAGCCCTAGAAGTAGATCAGATCCTCATGTGCTTAACTTCCATGAATGTCAACCCTGGTGCTTGGGATTGTGGTATCCTTGCATGGAGTTTGTACAACATTTCAGGACTTGGAGATGGATTGCTCCTTGGGTGAGGGGAAGAATCAGATGAGCTCTGTTCCTGCTAGCATGTCTGCGTTTCTCTGTGCTGGGAAATAAGAACTTCACAGATTAACAGAGTGACAAGTGGCTTTTCCTGTTAGCGAGAGAAAAGAACAGGTATCTTTGAAGATCCATTGCAGTTCAGTAACAAGAGATTAAGCAACATAGTCCTCAAAAGGCATAGTTTGATTAAAACAATAATATCTGATTTTATGGCAATATTTATTCTTCATGTGGAAAAATAAAATATGAACTAAATCGTGCCAATGGTATGATTCATCTGATTCTTTTTTCTTCCTCATTGTGTGTGGGCTGCTTGCAGTAGTGTTAGTGGAAAATATGTAAGAGAAATAATTTTATTTTGAAAGTCATCCCACTTTGATGCTGGAACCATTGGGGCCTTGGAGGGACGCAGCACTGCACGTGTGCAGTGCTAGCAGATTAGGGGATATCTGCAGTAATTCTGAGCACAGCAGTGCTTTTTGGTCAGATGAAGGATTTTAGTGAGGAACAGCCTAGTTGAGAGGAGTGTGATGACACTTCTGTACTGAGTGCTGCCAGTGAGTTCTGTATCACATCATCTCATCTCTGCTGATTGTGGGTGGACCCTCTTTCTTCCCCACACCTCTCCTTGCTCCCAAACTACCAGCCTTAGGTTATTAGTATTTTTAATGTAGTGAACAATCCTTTAACAATGAAGGGAATATGTAGTGTGGTGATTAAATAATTTTAAAAAACACTTTTATATGGTTGGGAAAACTTTTGGATTGGTAGAGGTATTAGGTATACTTTTGCTGAAGGAGGAGCAGCAATTTCATATTCGAATTCTTTCTGAAGTTAATTGAAGTTCAGCTTTTGCACAGGTATAGAATTGTGGGGGTTTACTTTTCTGCAGTGGACCCTTAAAATATTTTCTGGTACACTCAGTGATGTGTGTGATACAATAGAAGTGTTTAACCTCTGTAGCTTTTGGGATCCCTTAGAAATTGCTCAGTGACCCCTGGGTCTGGGAATCATTGACTGAAAAATCACCAGGATCCAGAGGACCTTTTGCTTACAGACTTAGTCAGGATCTGTGTGTAATGAAAACATGAAATAAGGAATATTTTGTGTTACTTCAGTAGGTTTGACTTGGTGCTGGACACATTTTTACATGACATTTCTGTGAGAGTTTGATGCCTCATAATTCTTAGGCCATGCTTTGAACTCCTGGGTTTGTGCTTTATCAGCTGTGAGCTGAACACTGGGCTCCAAATGGACCGGCCCATGTGCCTGCTTTTGCCTGGGGGTTTCTGGTAATTCCATCTTAGTGATTATAATCAATCATAATTCTGGTTTGCATTTGGGTTTTTTTGTGTTGCTTTCTAAGAGAAGTCCATACCCTTTAGGTGGCAGGGCTGCAGAACCATGTCTGATTTGCCTGAATGGTTTCCATTGAACTGGGTGGTATTTTCTGGGCACTGCTATGATGTGCCATGCCAACAAGAGGTTAATTAGCCAGTTGTATGCTGAGATCTGATTTGAGAAGCAGTTCTGGTTTTTTGTAAGTAGGGTTAAGGCTGCAGATGATTTAAAGTACTCTTAGATGTTACAATCAGATTAAGTACCAGCACTGTCTATTGTGACTTTAAATTATTTTCTAAAAGGAAATTTAATAGAAATAAGATTTGGTTAATATAACAAAAATTGGATTCCTGCCATTATTGCTCTTTCTGCCTTAATTTTTTTTTTAAACTATGCATAACTCCTTACTTCGTATCCATAATACTGTCTTGAGGCCCACAGACAGACTCTTTCCAGGACATAATATTCTGACTTGATTTTGACACTGCTTCAACCACATGAATTGTACAGTATCAGTGAAGAGGAAGAAGATATTTAATGAAATATTAATGTTGAGTGTTTGCTAAAATACAATTGAGGATAGCTTACATGAAGCTGTTGAGAAACTGGAGCTGTCCATCTAAATGCAGAAGCTGAACACACTGTTTAAAGACTGATCTCCAGCTGAGTTTACTGTTCATTTCAGCTCACAGGTTGTAATTTTTTAAGGACTTGAAGCAAGAATGGCTTGTTTTCAGGCTTAGCTATAATGTCCAGCCAAGTGGTTTATTGGTCTAGCCAAATCAATATAATTATGCCAAATTACTGCTGAACTTTGTGGTACAAGTCTTTAGATTTCAGTCGTGCTTTTAACTCAAGGAAGGCTTTCATCTGCTTATGCAAATTCATTAAAAATTGAATCCTTACATCTGGTTCGAAATGCTATTGTTCTTTGTCTGTCCATTCATTCCTTTAGTCTCCCACCACCATCCACATGTACACTTTCTTCCTCTGCCTCTCAGCAGTGGGGGGGAAAAATAGCTATAAAAATGGATAAGGTCTTTAGCCTTTGGGATTTTTTACAGCTTCCTGTTTGGTTTTTTTTTTCCCAATGTCTGTGCTTGCACTTATTTAGGGTATTCCTCATATCTGTCAAAGTATGGTTTAATTGCTGTAAATCTTATGCTTATTTTTAATATTTTTGAACAGCTGTTACAACAACTTTTTTATTATTTATAGGCAAATTTAGAAAACAAACCAGTAAATGGCCGCAGACCAGAACTCATGGAATGCAGTATATGTGGTCATGGTGAAAAATACAGGGTGAAAACAAACCAAGCAGTGCCCATTGAAAATGTGCAGTCCAAGGAGAAGGAAAGAATGACTGGGCTGGAAGCAGAGAGGTGGGCACATAACGAGAAGCCATCTTTTGGTGTCCATGTCAACGGCGACATCCACGGAGCTGTGCTGGGCACCCAACACTTGAAGCATGCTGGAGACAGTGGCAGAGCAGTCTCTCCCAGTCAGTTAGCTGAGCCAAAAAAATCCTTTGCACAGACCGCCAGAAATGGCATCAAACCCCTGCATTATTCACCACCAGAAGCGGCTGCTTCACTGAAACAAGTATCTGCAGAGGAAAGGACAGATTTGACAAGCAACTCCCACCTGCAATGGACGAAAGGTACCAATGTGAATAGCACAGTAAATGCTCTGATGACTGGCCTTGCTTGTGTTCACCCACAAACCCAAGGAAGTGTTTTAATGAAAGAGGAACACTGCACGTGCAGCATCTCGGAGGATTTTGATAAGTCAGTTTCACAGACAGGTTCCATCCTGGGTCTGCAGGAAAGCTTGTGTTGTCCTCCCCTGCCTGAAGGGGAACTGCAGGCAGGGAAGGATGGCTTTAAAACACCTACTGTGGAGACACAGCCTGAGAATTCTACACTCCAGCCAACTTTCCTGTCCCTGATTAAAACCAGAAATTTAACTGTGGAGCAGGTTGTAGCTATTGAAGCTTTAACACAGCTATCTGAAGCCCCTTTAGAAACAACTTCACCAGCTAAAACTGCAAGTACTGAATGTACAGGAGAAACAACTTCCAACTTGCTCCATGGTTTTCAAAGGGATATCTCGTCCTCCTTCACATCTTCTGCACTAAAAGAGATCAAAGACACTTACTTACAGAATGAGCAGCAGCTCCTGGCTCACTGCGCTCACTCGCAGAAGCAGCTCCCTAATAAGGCAGTGTTATACAATGGCCAAAGCTCAGTCACTGAGTTGCATGATAAACCTGCCCATCTGGCTGGGGAGATGTATAAATTACAGTTATCCTCAGGAGATACCAAAACTTTATCTGACTTAACATCTAACGCAACATCACTTTCAGGATGTCCTACCAAGGAAAATTACGTTCATGATCCAGTTGCCCTTGCTCAGTATTGCAGTGCTCCATGTGATGTCCAGCAAACAGAGAACAATGTGGAAACTCTTGGCCAGTTAGAGCAAAAGCCAACCTGTAATGATTTGAACTTGAAAGCTAGTTCTTTGATTAAAGAAGGAGGAATTCACAGTCAGGATGAAGAGGACGTAGCTGCACAACTAACTCAACTGGCAGCACTGATTGAATCAAACCAGGCAAATCCAGAGCAGAAGAACGACATAAAGACATCACTGATTCATCTAATATCACATGAGAGGCAGCCAAAATATAACCAAGATGTGCTGCAGAAAAAAGAATCTGTATTTTTTAAGCATAATTATAGTTCCTTACTGTTAAAGCAAAAACAAGCAACAAGTAAGAAAGGAAGTGCTGTGCCATGGAAACCAAGACACAAAAAGAAGCCTCAAGAAGCACGCTATCAACAAAATAATCAGAACCAGCCAGAGCTGCTGTCATGCCAGCACAGTGAGATGCAGGACATTTGGATATCATCAAAACTGCACAAACTTAGTCAAACCATGCCCCAGGACTTGAGAATAGCTCAGCCGGAAAAAAAATCTCCAAGAACCAAAGTACAGAGAGCACTGAGTCAAAATACTTCAGCATCACAAGAAAAAACTAGATTATTTCTCCCACAAACACAGATAAAGTTCCACAGATGTTTACCTGAGGCAGTGCAAGAAAAAAAAAAAGACAGGTTGGTTGGCTGTGAAGTGGTGAATGAGCAAATGAAAACTGCAGGCTCCCGGGACCCGCTGGGCACTGACCCTGTGAGAAGTGAAGTTGTTGCACATGGCCAACATAGCGACCTGTCCTCCCGAAATCCTCCGGCTGTTTCACAGCTGAAAACAGTGTCCTTGTTGAACAGACCAACTGAAAACCTACAGATGTTTACAGAAAAATGCAATTCTCAGGTACAGCAAACAGCAACTGGCAGTCAAATGCATCCTTTGCCTCCAACCCTTAATCAGTCTAACCCGAGAGCCAGCGAGATGTGCAGTGAAAATGAAGCCTGTGTTCAGCAGGGCAGACAGGCAGACCCAAAGTCACAGGTGCTGCCTGTTGCCTGTGGAGGGACCCAGATACCTGGTTGTGCTGAAGCTCTCAGGAATATGGAGCGTGTGGGCGAGGTGACTGTCCTGACGTCATCCAGTTTGGGTGCTGACCATGCACAGAGCACGGGCGACTCAGGGTGTTCCCCAGCGAAAAACACGCTCAGCAGTTTTCTTGAATCACCTATGAAGTTTCTTGATACCCCTACAAAAAATTTAATAGATACACCTACAAAAAAAGGACAGTCTGAATTGCCAACTTGTGACTGTGTTGGTAAGTGTTTTTGCTAACTTTTGCCTGTACCTTTCAGATGGAGATGTGCTCATTTTGTTGCCTTTAATGTGAGGAACCACACGACAGCTCTTGCAAAAGGATCAGTGCTTCACCATTAGAAAACAGGAGGAAATTATTTTCCCTTTTCTATAACTTTTGCTTGGTGTTCTTTGGGTCTGCAAAGCACAGCAGAATTGAGTATTTTTGGTATTACAACTGGCAGGTTTACATCTTCCACTTTAAATTTAAACCCAAGAGGAAAAGGAGTTCTTCTGTTGCTGTCCTACCATTGCTGACTTGTGCTTTGTGTGTATTTATCTGCATTATATCAGGTTCTGGTTTTGGTGGTGTAGGACCAGCTTTTGCTTGAGTGGCTGGGGAAAAATGTCCCAGTATATTGTCACTGTTGCCTTAGTGCTGTCAGATAAGCAGGGGAGCACAGTTGTGGGCGGTCCTGTTGCTGTCTCTGTTGGTCCTCAGGGCCTGGAGGAGGCAGAGAGGGGGAATTGGGTGGGGCTGAAGTGACGCCACCTCTGCAGTGCTTTGGGAGCAGGATGGGCTGTCAGACCAAACACAGCTTGGCTGAGGGTGGTATATACACTGTGTTGTCAGACTGTCCATGTGCACAGATGGAAAGAAGGTCATACTTAACAATTGTACACCAGCAGATGTTATATCTTTGCTTTCCTGTTCTGAATTAACTGAGTGCTAACTAAGGGGGCTTGTATTGCTTTCTGTGTTTTAATATATGACTGTTAGTTAACTACTTCCCCCCGCAATTGCCCTTTGTCTAAAATGAATTAAGAATGTTTTCCTACCAAAAAGGATATCGCAAATCTTACTTAGTCAATATATGCCAGCTCTTGTAATGAAAACTTGTAAAGAATGCAAAATATTGCTATAATTAGGGTTACTTTATTGTTGGTTACTTATTGTTAAAAAAATAATAGCAGATTAAGAGGAGAAAAGCCTGTCAAACTCTATTCATTACATTTCAGGGTCAGATTTCTTGTATTCTAATTTTGTTTAGAGGGTGTCTCTGTAAACCGTTTCTAAGTTTACTTTTAATGCAGTGAATAAATTTTCTGTGTGCCAACTTAGTTTTCTCCACCTGCTTACAGAGCAAATTATAGAGAAAGATGAAGGCCCCTATTACACACACCTCGGTACAGGACCAAGTGTTGCTGCTGTGAGAGAAATCATGGAGAACAGGTGAGGAAAACCCAGCCTTTAATGCTCCCAGGATTTCTGACTGTCTGCAGGGCAGAATTCAAGCTCTCAGAAACAAAGGGTTGTTTACCTTTTTCTAAGCTTTTTGCAGTATTCATTTGTAAAGTGTTTTGTTCAGATGTGCATGAGGTGAGCGTGAGTGTTTTAGTTCCAAACTTGGTTGTCTTTTCTGAGCCCTTGCATCTTCAGGGTTGTAGTTCAAGTGCACTGTGCTCTGAGGTGTCAATAGGAAGGACAGAGACTGGCAGCTGGCAAAAATAGGTTTTTCTGGCATCCAACATGCAGAGAAGCTGTGGCAAACTCGAAAGGAAAAGGTCACCTTAGTGACTAAGTGCACTAGGATTTACATGCAGATAACATTTTCTTGCCCAAATAATATTTCCTTGGTGGCAGAGGTTTGTTACCAGAAGAGAGCTGTCAAAAACACTCTTGCAAATAGGATTTTAAGCATAAAGGTATTTTTTGACTTAATAAATATTTTCTTCTGTTCTCAGTAAAGTAATAATAAACTGGTCACTCTTATTTTATTGAAAATGTTTCCTGTTTTGAAATGGTCTACAGCCATTTGTTTTACTCATGAACTCTTTTAAATGCAGGTATGGAGCAAAAGGAAGTGCTGTAAGAATAGAGGTAGTGGTTTATACAGGAAAGGAAGGAAAAAGCTCTCAGGGGTGTCCAATTGCCAAGTGGGTAAGTTTTTATGTTAAATCAATGTTTTGTGTGGCTTTTGAATACCAAATGATGTGCAGTCCTTGAGCACCAGTATAATCTGATCTTCAGTGACGATTTGGTTCGTTAATTGATTGCAAAGTCTGCCAGAATGATGAAACTAAGGAAAGCAATTGTATTACCTTTGTTTTAGTTGGTGTAGTGCTGTTTGTTACATGTGGTTTGAATGAGTGCGAGAGAGGGGCTTAACAGTGCCAGCAGAGATGACCAAGGGTAAGAACACCAACAACGTGTGAAAGTTGGAATGTCTTGGGAAATACATTATTGGGAATTGTGAAAGAGAAAAGAAGGGATGGTTGCTTGGGGGAGTTGGAAAACGATCCAGTAACATCTTTTAAAACCCTTCTTACTTGTAGGAACACCTGAAGAAGAGGGTGGTGGATGAGGAGTTTCAGTCTCATATGCCAAGGAGTTCATTACTCTTTGACGAACTAAACTCTGTCTTTGAAAATGTGTTAAGAGGATAGTTGTCATCAAAGTCGTGTCTTGCATTGCTTCATAGGAGCCAGGAAGTGAGGTAAAGGACACAGGCTCCAGGAGGGAGCTTGGAAAGAATTGATTGTCCTTAATCTCTGCTGAAACCACTGAGGGAGGTAAAAAGTAGACTGGAAATCTTGTAAACTGAGTTTTGGAAAATAATACACATTTGGTTGTTAAAAGACAAAAAAATCTATTGCTGTATTTAGGAATTTCAGGCTTGATTGAAAAAACTGTGATGGTAACTGTGCCGTTGGTAGGGCAGTGTCTGTAACTACGTGACAAAACCAAGGTTCTTGCATATTGTACATGACTGAATTTGCATGTTAAAGGTTTGCTGCTTATGTTTGGAGCAGTCAATGTGTTCATTATACTCTACACAAACTGTTTTTCAGAAGGGAATCACATGTGTTTGTGCTTCAGATAATATTTACTAACAAATCCAGCTCCAAGAAAAAAAGATTGTAAAAGTGCTTTCATAAACTGACCCAAAAAGAATGGAAAGATTGTTCTCAGTGTTTCAGCTAAATAAAACAGTTTTAACAGAGAACAGGAGTTAAAGATCTTACCTTAGAAACAGTTGTGAGCAGTTGAAAGGAAGAAGGCATTTAAAATGAAGTTGCCAGTATCAACACACTGTCCTTCATGTGACAGAAATGACATTTATTATATCCTTGCATGGCTATAGGTGTCCCATGTGTACAGTGTGGCAGTTGAAGCACTAAGGTGTCTGCAGAAAAGACTGGTTTGGGGTATGGGGACCTGCTTTCCAGTTTTCACGTTTCTGTATGTTAGATGTTTGTGAGAATAAGATTTAATGTTCATTTGGCTGAAGTTCAGGGGAGCAGTGGCTGTGTGGAAGTTCATCCCTAAGGAGGATGAATGCTTTTCCAAGTCTGCTGTTACTGTGTGACTGTTCAGTACAAGGGAGGAAAGGAAATCACTGGTACCTTCTCTCTGGAGCTGTTTCATCCTATATGAAATCCACATTTTTAGCTGATACTCTTAATGTGTTGCATTAACTTGTCACTGGCAATGCTAATTTTAATCCTTTCACAGAGCATATTTGGATTTTGGCGAAGACCAAAGAAACCTGGTGGTGAGATTTGCTTGCAAGCGTGTGGAAAACACTTGCTGTGTCTTTGGTCCCTGCAGCCATGAGATGAGGCTCCAGCAGCTGTAGAGACTCTCACTTGCTCCTTTGCAGTGTCCCCTGGGACACTGCTCTGCTTTGGAGGTGGACACCCCGTTGCCCTCAGGGCTCCTGAGGGACGCTGCTGAGAGCAACTTGATGGAGCTCTGCTGAACCAAATTGACAAAACTGAGTGTGTCTGTTGATCATATTGAACTATTTTTTCCCCTATTAATTTTCCCTATTTCTACTAGATTATTTTGTTATTGGTTCATTAGAAACATTTTAAGATGAAAGGCAGCTTTCTAAAATACATGTGTCCGTATATTCTTCTGTTGGTGACTGCATTCCATAATACTGCTTCTCTCCTAAGCTGCTTTTGCTGAAGTGACTCCAAACGTGTACCTGGTGTGTTAAACACGTACTGAAACACTCCTTTCCCCTAAAGGAGCTGACATTCTCTTCCTTGGATTTCAGGTTACCATAAACTTGAAGATTCTCTTTCACTCTTCTTTTGATAAGCATCTCTTCTGTATTTTTTTAATGTATTATGTTTTAGGATGATACTTTGTCCCTCTGAACAAGGATGCTCCTATTAAACGTTTTCAGCAAATACTGTCTAGAGTTTGAAACCCTGTGCCTGTTGTATATGTAGGCATCAGAATAACACCCGCATCAGCTGGGAAGATGAGCTTCTGATTGTTATCACTGCAGGAGGCAGCAAAGAGACTGCTTGACCTTGGATTTTTTTTTTAACCATGAAATTGTGTTGTCTCATTTTTATATCAAAATACAATTAATAGAGTTTAGCCCCAGATTTCAAGTGTGTGGTTATCTGTGTAGGTGATAACTGTGTGATCAGAAAATAACTTGCCATTCTGGGCTATATGCTGGGGTAAATTTTCTGTTTGCATGGCTTTTGCTTTTTTGCTTTGTCTGAGGCATCACACTGTTTCAGGATATGTTAAAGGAAAAAAAAAGCTTTGAAGTACTGAAATGACTGGCTTGTCACTTGTGGTAGCCTGTTCACATAATGAAAAGTTTCATAGAATCGTAGAAACAGCTGGGTTGGAAGAGACTTCTGAGGTCATCAAGTCCAGCCCTTGATCCGACACCACTGCGATTACCAGACCATGGCACTGAGTGCCACGTCCAGTCTCATCTCAAAAACCTCCAGGGACGGTGAATCCACCACCTCTCTGGGCAGGCCATTCCAATGCCTGATTTGGTGTTCCTGGGCACCCCCTACAACCAGCCAGTGATGAGTGACTGGACTCGTTGGTCCCACTGCTCCATCAGCTGGTTATGGTTACAGATGTGCTGTGCTCTGGGGGTTTCTGCTCTCATGGTAAATTAGTTACCTCAATGTATGTCAGAGGGCTGATGAGTTTGTTAGTTGTTCATGAGTGTTCACTGTAGTGTCCCCCTGCAGCACTGAAGTCAGACGCCTGTCACTGACCTCAGAGGGGGTCAGGCTTTGGGGCTGAATGTTGTCTGGATTAAATCCATTTCCTGTGGGCTCCTTCTCCTGCTTTTCAGGGCCTGCTGACCTGGATCACCTACGCTATCACTATCTCATGTTTTCATTCATAATTGCAGTGTAACTTCTAAGGCTCCAGCTGTGGAGGAAGCTGAGATAACAAATGACAGAAGGAGCAGGTGAGGCCGAGGTTCCCTTTGCCCATGTCCCCATGGCCAACCAGTAGCCTAAGGTGTGAGCACAGCACACACTTGGGTTCCAGTAATGCACAGCTTTGTGTTTCCAGAGCTGCAGGCGGTGCTTTTGTTTGGCTGCCTTTTGTAAATGTTGTCATCTTTATTCCTCCTTTTCCTTCCTGTTCTCTTCTACTGGGATTTAAAGTGCTGGCATAGTGATTTCAGTCCAGTGCTCTATTCCAAATAATTCCTTGCAGTTGTTTTTGCTTTTTCACTGTTGCAGAGCAGTGATTTGGCATTTTCATAGTACTTTCAATCATTATGCCAGATTCTTATTCCTGCATGGTAATGCCCAACTCAGAGTCCATCTCTGTCTAAAAACAGAATTGTGTTCACCATGAGCACTAACTACACACATCTACAGTGAATTTTGTCTGCCATTTTCCTGCCCATTCAGCAGTATGAATCTTCCTTTGTTCCTTTGCAGGTTGTGCTTGTGTTCACCACTCAGAGTCGCTCAGTGTCATAAACAAATGCTGGCATCTGGTTATTTACCCTGAGCAAACAGGCTGAAGAGCACAAGCTCAAACACAGATTGTGCAGAGCTCCCACCAGAGAAGCACCAACCTTTGTTCCAAGTCTTTTCACCAGTTAGGCATGTGTGGTCTCTTAAGTTGCCCCAAGACATGTTGGGGTGTTCTAAGAGCCTTTACTAAGGGACCTCAGTGAATGGCTTGTGGCAAGGAACCACAGTGGCACTGGGCTGGGACCTGAGCATGAGTTGTCCCTGTGCCTCAGCCTTGCTGGGTGATCCCTGACCCAGCCGAGCTCCTCCAGGGGTGTTTCACAAGGCTGTGTCCCTCCCTTCGGGAGTCTCGAGGCCCTCTGGTGCGAAGGGATTATAAATCAAGACAATGCACATCCCATTTAGGACTCCACTTGTCTCTTCCTTTAGTTTCCCTAGAGATCATCTGAACTTGGCAGGTTGCTGCTGTCTGGTGGGGAGATGCTTGTTTGGGTTGGGGGTGTTTTTCCACTGTTGTTCTCTAATCACCTTTGTCAGGGCTTTAATTCAGAGAAAAAAAATCCTTGGCTGTCCCCTATGAGGAAGGTTTCTGACATGGGAATTTTCCCAAACCCCTTGTTTGTGAACATCTTGAGCCTTATCTTTTCAGGGGCTGGTTTTGCTTGTTTGTTGGGGGTTTTTGGATTTTATTTTTTTAACACTTGGATGATCTGTTAATCTTTTAAATTCTGCTAGCCTGCTGATGGCCCTAATTTTCTTGAAAATACAGTATTACGGAGCTTTTATGCCTTTGCAAGTAGTTTCTTAAATTTTTGCTTGTGTACCATTTGCCTTTTATTTATATCTTGACAGATGTTTATTTTCTTGATCTTATCTATTAGTAGGCTATATAAATTAAAAAACAGAAGTAGAATAAAAATGGATTAAAAACCTCTTTACAAACACTTTGAAAACATAGTTAAACTTGAAATTACAATCCTGTGCAGACACAAACCTGGTATTAGCCACTGAAATTAATGTTTTTAAAGTAATGCTTCGATAGCCCAATGTTCCCATCAAGATTTCCTAATCATCAAACTGATGGGAATTTGGAGCTAAATTCCAGAAACTGCAATTTGTGGAATTCTGAGTGAGCCTCAATAAATTGTTCTACAGATACAAATATTTTTTTTTTTTTCAGTTTGCTAGTTTGGTTTGAGTTGAGAAAGGCATGGAAACTGGGACTTGAGGAATTGAGAACTGAGAAGTCCCTCCTGCTCTGGCTCTCTACGTCCCAGTTATTGTTGGTGACTCATTAAAGGAACCCAACTGGCTGGTGCTCCTGTTCGGTGTCCTGCGTGTCAGTGACGTGGTCAGGAGGCTCCAGTGAGGCCCTGTGAGTGAGGGGACAGTGGAATTCGTGTTCTTTGGAACATAAGAGTGGGGAACTCTGGCAATAGAGTTGAAAAGGACTTTAAATTCTGCTGGACTGGCTGTATCCTGGACACAGGTTTAAATAGGATGTGCAGTTCAATTCTGTTTTGAACAGCTTGCTGCACCTCATGCTTTTATTTCATGTATTGAACTATCTTTATGGTTAAATCATGTTCTCCTTAGGAGAAATCTGGAAGGAAATTAATTTTAGCAGATGGAGAGGGTGGTAGGTGGGGGTTTTGGACAGTGTTGTATTGGAGCATCTCCCTCTTGCCCTAGTAGCTTGTTATGTTAGTGTGTGTAGCTGTGCAGGCACTACTTTCACTGTTTGCAAAGTACAGAATTAGAGGAGCTTATTTGGGACAACAATGTTTGGAACATCATCCAAAGTACAGCCATTCTTTAAGTGCTGCAATGCTTTGGGATTCAATATCATTAGAAACATTTACATGGTTTAGGAAGTAAATGATACTAAAATGCTTTTATTTAACATGAAGAATGACTCAAATATTTTAATAGAGTAAAAATGAAAGAGAAAAGCTATGTTAAGGTAAACACAGTTGAGTATTATGAAAGAGCAGCCATTTGAATTGCTGTTACCACTGATGAAAACAATGTGATCCCAGTGTCACCCAGGGCAGCTCTCCATGGCCTGCAGTGTGACAGAGGGAGGCTGGAGGGGAAGGGCTTTGCCAGCTGAGCTCTGTCCTCACTTGTGCAGTGCTGGGGGCAGGACTGCAGGAGATTCCTGCCCCTGGGTGTGCTGCACTCTGCTCACCTGTGACCAGGGCAGGTAATGGCGGGTACTGCACTCCAGTGATGTTCCTGTGAAAATGGAATTCATGGTGTTGGATTTGAGATTTAGCAAAGTGGAGCTTATTTCCATTTTAATTTCTTAGACATGCTTACAATAAAAGGCTATAACATTTTCCAGTGAGAAAAGAGTTGAATGTGGTTTAATGTGTGACTCAGGAAAAGGGAGAGTGGAGTCACTTCTGCGCCAAGGCAGAGCATTTGTCCTGCTGTGTCCCAGCATCACCTGCTGGAGCAGCAGCACCAGGTGTGACCAGCACCTTACACTGGCATAGGTTTTCAGGGAATTGTAGCTCAGCAGAGTCCCATCCTGTGGAGAGACGCAAAATCTGCAGGTTAGAAAACTTGGAGCCAGTGTATTCTAAAGGAGTCTGTTTCAGGAAATTACAAGGAACACTTGAATATGTTCTCACTTTCAAAACAACCACTGATATCCTGCAAAGAAGACATAGTTGTTTTATTGAAGAAATTCAGAATGGACTGGAGGCAAATACTGCAGTGGAACCACATGGAGGTGAGAAAAACCTAAAAGGACCTTTTTGTTTGTTCTGTTGGAGTTTTTTAATCCAGTAATTTATAGCAGTGTTTTTAACTCACAATTAAAATTTAGTGCTCTTTGCTAGTGGTGTCTGGTTTATATCATGTTAAAGTTAACACAGCTCTTTCTGGTGATTGTAATTGGAAAGTTAATTCCTCATCCACGTGGTAATTCAGCATCTGGTCCACTGAGCTTCTGCAGTCAGACTGAGCTACTCACACACATCATGTACGTGCTAATTTAGACAGACTGGCTTATGGCTGAAGACATTTTTATTCATAGTGAGCTTACCCTTGTTCTAGAGCTTCTGCCAAGGAAAGAGAATTTGGATAGCTGGAGCAGGTTTTACTGACAGTGTAACTTTGCTGATTGTTCATTGCAAACCACTCAGAAATGGCTTGGAAAACGTGGGAGATGCTGAGATGTCAAACTGCTGATGATACAAAGTTCTTCAGGATGATGAAGAGGAGGGACAGACAGCCTGAATTTTGATCGAGAACAGATGGCCACCAAAAATAATAGATAACTCACTTAATAAATATGAAGTCACAAAAAGCAGTGCAGTAGTTTCATGTCCTCAGTGGTGGATGTTGGGTTGTTATGGCTTGAGGTAATGGTTTATTAAACAAAGCTTCAATGCTCAGTTGTGATGGAAACAGCAGAAGAAATTGGTGAGAATTACTGGGGAGGAACAAAGAAAACATGGAACATGGTTGTGCCTTGGTGAGAACCTGCTGCCTCCTGGGCTGGGATCCTGGCAGAGTCTGATCCCCCTGCTCAGGAACGCACATCAGGACAGGGGGAGGTACCGACTGGTCAGCCGGGCAGAGAGGGAAGGGAGAAAGCAGGGCTCTGGGAAGTCTGCATGGCATGGAGAGCTGTGTTACCCAGTCTCATCCTGGATCAAAACTAGAGGGCACTGGCTGGGAGTGAGCTCAGCACCAAGGAAAGGTCATATTTTTTCTTTCACGTAGTCTGTAATAAAGTTTCCTGGGAATGTAGTGGGTGGTAAAATGCTGCCTAGATATAGACACGAGTGGAGAGATGCACAAAAGGCAAGTCCTTGAGAGGCAAGGGGAGAGCTGTCCCCTGCACTGCCAGCGGGTGGCTGGAAGGTGCTTGGCTTTGCTGAGAAACATCTCTGCATCCCAGTGCCTCTCTTGCTGCACATCCAGAGGCAACTGCTGAGTCACTCTCAGGGTCAGGATAAGACTGGATTGTGCTCCTCTGACATCGTCCTGCTCTTGTATTCTTCAATCTTTAGCATCCCTTTCTGTCTCTTCCCTATCCTTTTATCTAAGTATGAAAAATCTTAACTTTCCCTCTTGTGTATCCCACAACTTGTTGCTAAATTGCTGGAGCAAATTCTGCTGCATGTGGCACCTCTTCAGTAAACCTGTTGTAGCTTTTGGCTGGTGCTTCCTGGTAAGAAAATTGGGTAAGTTTAGACCTTTGTAGCTTGTAGAAACAGGGTAGCTGTGCTACATTGCCAGAATAGCTGCTGGTTGTGTTTGTATCTGAGCTGGCTGGCTGTGGCTGCCTTGAAGGCTTGCTCATATTCACATGTTCTCACTTGAGAATGCTTGGGCTAGCTGAGCAAGTGGGTTACTGGAGTTGCTGCCTTCCTTTGGGTGTCCACATCAACAAGGATTTCTGAATAGCCATAGGAATGCTGAATGTGGCACTGGTGGGACACAGCTGCAGCACCAGAAGGATGGGCAAAACTGGGGCTCGAGAGTCGTCCAAATAACTGAGTGTCCTGCCCAAATCAGCCACCTCCAAGGGTGGTCCTGCTGGTGCTGTGTGTCCAAATAGTGTGTGCATAAGGAAGCTCTTTGGAAGGAGCCAGGTCCCATTTTGGTGTTGCCTTTTGTCCTGGACAAGGCTGTGTTGGCACCCATGTGAGGGAGTGGCAGCAGGTAAACTTCATGCCAGTTGTTGTGACTGCAGAGTAGGCCTGCTGGGTATTGATAGAGCATTGTGGGAGAGTTTGGTAGGTCTTGTTGCCTTCCTGAAGTGCAGCTGAGACAGATTATTCATTGTTAATGTGGGAGTCTTAATGGATAATTAGTACTGATGACATCTAGTTCTTACTGAAATGAGTTCAGGGGTAATCTGGACCTGCATACCTGCAAAAGCCTGACGATGGCAATACAAAATCATTCAGGCTGGAAAAGATCTCTAAGATTGAGTCCAACCATTAACCCAGCACTGCCAAGGCCACCACTGAACCGTGGGCCTAAACACCACATGTACAGTCTTTTAAATCCCTTCAAGGACGGGGAACTCCACTGTCTGGGGCAGCCTGTGCCAGGGCTGGACAGTTTGTTCTGTGAAGGAATTTTTCCTAATACTCAATCTAAGCCTTCCTTGGGGCAGCTTGAGGCCGTTTCCTCTTGTCCTCTTTCTTGTTGCATTGAAGTGTTACATAATGCTTCACAAACTCAAACAAGTCTGGTTTGTTGATTATATTATTTTTCTATGTGAGTCACTCAGAAGTCA
The DNA here is from genome assembly GCA_013396735.1 of Grallaria varia. NCBI lineage: Eukaryota > Metazoa > Chordata > Aves > Passeriformes > Formicariidae > Grallaria > Grallaria varia. Next base: position 820,251 of record VWZG01004495.1, on the reverse strand, counting down.
TGGTCAGTGTGGAAAAGTAATTGCAGGGGGAAACTTCTTATTTTCCCATTCTAAAACCCTTGCTTTAAAGTTCCTCTGCTTAACAAATGTTTACTTTCTCAATCCTTGTAAATGCATTAGGGACCAAAATTAAACAAACTGAACTATTAAATGATTTACTTTATCACTATTGTTAACTGCATCACAGAAAACATGAGTAATACCCAAAATCTTTGGACACAAGGTTTGCCAGCTGATTTGTGCATTGTTTGCTGTCTGGGGAATCACTCCAGAGTTCAACTGTCCTGCTCCAAAATGCTGTGCTGTCCCCTGAGCGTGGCATTGCTGTGGGTTTATGATATTGCACAGGAGAGGGGCAGTTCAATTACTGCCCTGAGAGTGTTGGTGGCCTGGGAGGGCACCCTCAGTCCCTCTGGGAAAGCACCGTGGCTCCAGCTCTGGCTGCACTGGCACTGCCAGAGCTGGGATAGTTTGGTACCACGTGAGAGAAGGGCCTGATCTCTGGGAACAAAAGGGCAGGAGTGCTCTAGCTGTGGAACCCATGAGTGTTTGATGTGACCTGACCCAGAGACATTAGACAGCTAATAAACCCATGAACTGCCTTTGTGGGCCAGAAGGTGATGGGTTATAAAGTGGATTTAGGTTCAGTAAAAGTATTGCATCCTCTCCTATGAACATAATGAAGCAAATTCCAGCTACACTCAACTCCAGGAAAGTGTGGGCTTAGTTTGAAGGAAACTAAATTTCCATTGCCTTTTTTTGTAATTTTTCCTGGTCTGTGTGTTTCCAGATTAGAGTTATCTAAGAACTTAAAAAGGGCAACCTGACATTGTACAGTACCAGACTGTTATTGGAGTCTAGAAATATGAGAAAACAAGTAAAAGCATCACTTCACACTGAGTAACAAAACTAAGTTGTTCTTCTGACTAGAGGAACTGTGCTGCATCAGAAATGTAACTCATGCTAACATGAATAACCTGTACTGTGTATCAGCCATAACAGATTTGCTGCAAACCTCACTTAAATGTTAATGAGTTGCATTGTTTTTCATTCTTCATAAAATGTACTGAACTGCTGGTCAGTCAGAACCAAGATTCCTTTTGAGGAGTGGTGTATCAGAGCCATTGGCTCATTTTCTGGTTAAGCCTAAGGCTGATGGTAAAACTGCATGATGAACTGTAGAAGGGTGATCCTCTCTCTTGACACAAGGGACTTCAAGCTTGCTTCTTCCCCCTCAGCCTGCACAGGTGCCCTCTCCAAATGTTAGGCTGTTGCAAACCTTTTCATTTTCAGATGAATTGTGACTGTGCTTTGGTCCCTGCTTTTCATGAGTTCAAAGGATTTAGATAATCAGAGGTGATCGGGGCAGGGGTCCCATATGAGTGACAGCTGCACATCTGGCAGCACAGCAGCTTTCACATCAGCCCAGTAGGGAATCTCCCTGAACGCTCGGAAGTTTGGAGGTATTCCAGGAGTAAGTGAACTGTTGCCTTCCTGCTTTTCTGGTCCATGACTAGGACTGTTCTCTGTGGGAGCTCTGTTGATGGAGAAGTGTGCAGAGGGAAGGCCAGGGTGACCCCCTGCTTGCCAGAGCCAGTACTGAGGTGGGGCTGGCATTGCAATCTGCAGTGCAGGGGCTGGTGCTCACAGAGCAGGAGCCAGGCGGGTCCCCAACCCCTGTGTGACAGCTGAGGAGGAGGAATAAATAAATGTATTTTCAAAGATCATGTTCTAGTATTACCTAGCTTTAATGCATTTTTTGGTGGTCTTAAATGCAACTCTTCCAGATTGTGGCAGAAACCTAACCATGTGGGAGTAAGACTGTCTAGTTCTTTGACAATTTCCCCCTTTTTATTCAGTGGTGTACTGTACTGTTCCATACTGGTTCCTCTCTGTTTGAGGGATAAGGCTGACAAAGATTGCCTTGTACATCATACAGCTTAGTAACAGCTTCACCACCCTAAGAGTTTTAATGTAGGTAGTCTAAGGATATGTTTTGAAAAATCCCATTGCTTCCTTCACTAAGAACAGTCTGTTTTCATTGCTTTCTTACCTTTCTTTGCAGGGTGGGAACCATCTTAGGTATTGATCTGTAACACTGGTAGCTGTCCTGCCACATGGCCACGTGTGCTTCTGGGGTGTGCTTTCGTGTACCTGCCTTCTGGGGTTTGGCATTGGTTTTCTATTTTCAAGATAGCCGTTGGGTTCTCAGCAGATCTGTTGTTTCAGGATTATTGTTTCCTCCTAGAGGTTACTTTCCTTTTAATGCATCTCCTTAACTTATGTGCGACACCTAAAATATTGCTCCTCCTTTAAAATGTACTGCTGTTTCTTCTGCAGGTAAGAAAGCAACACAAAATCACACTGTACACAGATGAGTGCGTGTTGCTGTCCTGGCCCTGCTGGCAGATGGACACTCTTCAGGCAGCAGGATTTCTTGCTTTTCCAGGCCTTATGTGTCCCAGAGAAGAGCAGCTCATGAGGTGTTTGTTCCCTGTGCTTACCAAAGAGTAACCACGGTGATTGTTCCAGGTGATCCGAAGGAGCAGCGACGAGGAGAAGTTGCTGTGCCTGGTGCGGCAGCGAGCGGGACACCATTGCCAGACGGCCGTGATCGTGATCCTGATCCTGGCCTGGGAGGGGATCCCCCACCTCCTGGCGGACACGCTGTACAAGGAGCTGACGCAGAGCCTGCGCAAGTACGGCTGCCCCACGAGCCGCCGGTGCGCGCTCAACGAGGAGTGAGTCACTTCATCGCTTCGGGGCGGGCCGGCTCTGCGGGCACCCACCGCCAGCAGAGCTCCTTCACAGCGCCCAACCACTGCGCTGGCACTTTGGTGTCCTGGCTCTGTCCCTGCCATGCCCAAGGAGGGGGGTGGCCATGAGCTGCCGAGAAGGTGGTGTTGGACTTGTTAAATAGACCAGGGTCTTCCTCTCGGGGCCTCTGAGGAACTGAGTTCGTTTAATAAGAGAATATGTTGCAACTGCAGTGCTGCTTTGTGCTGATTTCTGTGCAGCCCGTTTAGCAGACTCTCCCAGCTGTAGAGGGACCTGAATCTGATGTTTGTGTTCTTAAAGGGTCCACTTTGAAAGTCAGATCAATTTGGAGTTCATGGTATTGCTGCACACAACACAGTAATTATTGGATATGGGAGTAACCTTTAGTTGCAGGGCTATTTTCCTGGAGAAAAATGTTATCCAACTGGAGAATTCAAAATGAAAGTAGCTTGGATGTATTTATAGAGCTATAACTGAGTATTTATATTTATTTCCCTGAACTTGGTCTTGGGGGAGTTGAGACTGTCTTCCTGGAGAGAAAAGCCAGCCCTCTAACATGAGTATTTCCTTAACAGAAAATATCTGGTTCAGCCCTGTATTTTATAAATTCCTTTGTAATGCTCTGTATTGTAAAAGAAACAGCAAATAGCATTGACCTAAAGAAACCCCAGACCTGTGTTGCCAGCTGACCTGACATACCTTTATCTCCTTTCCTAGTCGTACTTGCGCATGTCAAGGACTTGACCCAGAAACTTGTGGAGCATCATTCTCATTTGGCTGTTCATGGAGTATGTATTTCAATGGCTGTAAGTTTGCCAGGAGCAAAAACCCCAGGAAGTTTAGACTTCTCACTGATGACCCTAAACAAGTAAGATTTCTTTTTATTTCCTCCAAATACCTGTTCTAGTGATTTTCAGAACTGGAAGTGGAATCTGTGTATCTCCACCCCTTTTCTTTCATATATATATATGCAGAGCTTGTCACAGACACGCAGCCAATGACTTCTGTAACTATAGTATGCAGAATTATTATTCCACTGAATGAAAACTGTGTCACTGTGTATTTAAGTACCCTAAAATTATCCTGATATGCTTTTCTCCATATTTAGCTCCCTCTGTAACCTGTGTGAAACATTCATTCTTTGGAAGTGTAAAATCCAGCTTGAGGGTTTTCTCTGAGGACCAAGTCTAGAATTCAGAGATTCAGGCCTTCTGCCTTGGCATAGGACATGTTGTACCTTGGGGTTGCACTGCTTTCCTGCTTTTGTAGGACGAGCTAACAGTCTGTCCTTCCCCCTGTCACCAAGAATAAACTGGTTTTCTTTCTGCAGACAGCATGGTTTTGAAATAGTTTTGAAGGAATGGACACACTAAAACGATGCAGTGAAATGATACTGTTAATTGGTGGTTATGAGTGTTAGTGATGCCATAAAGGTCAGGTAGCACAGAAAATAATGATGCATTGTGTGAAGTAACAAACCTCTGAAAAAATCCCAACACCATTAGTTTTTTACATTGAAAATATTTTCCTGAAGAAGGACAAAGTGTTGTAAGCTGATAACCACTGCCTGGTGAACAGGTACTCCTCAGGGTGACTGGAAAGTGCCTTTTGTTCTGATTGTAGGTGTCTTACCCCTCTTCCCGGTGGAACTCCTGGATAAAAGTATCACATGGGCACACCTTGAGACACTATTGGGTATTTGGGTACCAGGCCCTCTCTTGGGGTTACCCTGCCAATAATCCTTCTGTGCACACACAATGGGAAACATCCACTGTTTAATGGAAGAGATTCACTGGAGCTGAATATTCCTCCCAGCTCCTGATGTGTTTGTCCTAGAAGAGTTTATGAAGCACCTCTTAGGCACATGTGCATGAAAGCAAGCCCCAGGCTCCTCCTTGTCAGGCTGTCCCCTCACACTGTGGGCATTCCCAAACCTCCTTAGGGCTCAAGCAGAACAGCCCAAAACCAGCCCTGCTTGTCTCAGGAAGGAATTGTTTTATCAACTTTCAGTTTATAGAAAAGTGTTTATTGGGCATTCTTTCATTTTAGGAATCCTGTTCCTTCTCTGTCCCTTCAGTTCCCTGTGTGTTCAGGTTCTCCCTCTGTCTTATTGCTGTGCATGCATATTCTCTGTAGGCTTCTGATGGTTTATGATGGGGAACCAACCAAGGCAGCAGCCTCCATGTGTGTGTGAGGAAATCTGGGGCTGTGCCAGTCCTGCGAGGCAGCTCCACACTTGCTGTTCTAGCAGATACTTCTTTTAGCTGAATACTGCCTATTGATGATTTTTGCAGATCTCATTAAGCTTGGAGGTATTAAGGAAATTAAATTTTCAATTAAGAAAGCAAATTAAGAAAAAGACAGTTTGAAGTCCAGAAAGATTGCATAAATTGAGGCACTGAATGAGTGACATGAGTTAAGGGTGTAACATACCTTGGTCAGAATGGTACCTAGGATAGATACCCTTCTGGTAGGATAGGTAATTAAGAATGCTGTTCAGAAACCCTTTCAGCAGCCACTTCCAGCTGATAAACTGGCTGTGGTATGAGTTAAAAATACAGTATTGTCTTACAATGTAACACTGCATTGGGAAAAAAGCGAGTCTCCTGGTGTCCCTGTACATTGGTGTTTCAGGGTATGCTGACAAGTGGGTTTGGTTTTTGTTGTGGTGGTTTTTTTGGTGGGTTTGGGTTTTTTTAAACCAAATTAAGCAAGCTGTTTTTTGCATTTCCACACCATGCAAAACTGAAGCTGTGGTTGTCTCAGGGCCTGGGCCTTGGAGGAAAAGCAAAGTAGGGGGTCTGTCACCATCCTCTGTTTTCCCAGTTGGTTGGTGTTTTTTCTGGAAAACCAAAAACTTAGGATAAAAAGTTAGGGACTGTTTCTGTAAATAAGAGCTTAAATGTGACACTACCATACAAGCTCATCTAGCTAATTCTGTGTTTATATGGCTTACCCTAAGGAAGGGAACGTTACTTCCAAATCTAGTAGGTATTTCCATGAGGTCCTGGGTTTTCCACATCCAAAGAACAAAACAGTTAACAAATGATCCTGATGAAAGTTCTGTTGCAATATAAGAAAATTTACCTCTGAGAAGAGACGTAAAGAGCTGAAATTAATGTTAAGTGCTGCTGGGAGTTTCTCATACGGTTAAAGGGAAAGGTGTTGGAAACCTGGGCTTCTTTTAGCAGGCTGTGTCAACGTGGATTAAGGCAAACACTAAGACAAGACCTGAGGTTCCATCGCCACTCACATGGGGTATGATTTTTCCCCTCTGGATGTTGGTTCTCTGGTTTTGTGTGGCCCACACCTCACTGCTTGACTGTATCAGAAATGATGCTGAGATGAGTTCTGGTGCGCTGCATTTCTTTGCCCCAGCAGATACCCTCCACTGTTATTTGGTGGACTTATATTTAACAATTTTGGTGTTTTAGTAATGCAAAAGTAGACATTCAGGTTAGTGACAAAGGGCAGCAGTACAGAAGTCAAACTAATATGATATGAGGTAGAGGCTGACCTGTCAGGCACCTCTGACATGGCTGAGATGCTTTTAAAGCAAACTGCAGAACGTTGCCTTTCTCTGCAGGAGGAACTTCTTGAAAATAATTTGCAAACGTTGGCTACTGACGTGGCTCCGGTCTACAAGAAGCTTGCTCCAGAAGCTTTCCAGAACCAGGTGGGTGCATGACATTCAGCTCTGAGCAGCCGTGCGGTTCCAGCCAAGGAGCAGCCCCAGACCCTGCGGTGCTTCCAGAGGCTGCTGCACTGGGCAGGTTTTAAAATCCTGCACCTCTGTATTTGAACTGGGGATTAAGTTATGCCCTGAGCTGGGCACATGTGAAAAAGGCTTAGGAGTTAATACTGTAAATAAATGGGGTTTACTATTTCAACACACTTTGACTCTGGCTGACCTGATTATCTTGCTGACATCCAGCCATAAGTGTTCAGTGTTTGATAGGGAAACATGTGCCTTCTGATCATTGAGTCTTCACTTTGTCACCACGGTGCTGGTGGCCCGTGGGGCTGTAGCTCCTCCCTTTGAATGCCAAGTAGCTGTAGTTTGTTTTCCTCGCAGGTGGAGAACGAGCACATGGGCCCCGACTGCCGGCTGGGCTGCCAGGCAGGCCGGCCCTTCTCGGGGGTCACAGCCTGCATCGACTTCTGTGCCCACGCACACAAGGACACCCACAACATGCACAACGGCAGCACCGTGGTACGTACCCGGCCCACCTGCACTGCTCTCTGGAGCTAGGGACCACTGTGGTCACTGCATCCAGGGATGGAAGGGAAACCCACGGATGGATGTGGCTGTTGTACAAATACCTCGTGGGATTGCCAGTGGGAAAATTGGGAATTACTTGATTAAGTGATCTTTCAGAAATACAGAACAAGGTTGAAGAAAGACAAGCTCAAAGCAGCAAAGATAAAACTGGCAGTGTTCTCAGAGCAGCTGGAGCATTGCAATGCTCTAAATAATGAGGGTGACTTCTTGTACAGCAGTGCAGGTAACACTCAAGAGTAACTTCTCTGTCAAAGAATGCATGCCTAGAAAAATCTGTCTAAAATGTCTGCCTACTATAGAAACAGGCTTTTTAAAATATGGAAATGCAAATCAAATTAGTGTTGCTGTGGTTCAATAAAACGTTCCATTTAAACCTACAGTTAACATTGAGCATTTGTACATAACAGCAGTGAGATGACTGGTGCAGTTTTTTAATGTTAACTGGTAAGCAGATGGCCATTCCTTTACAGTATGGAAGCAGGTCTGGGAATTCACCAGGATTGCCAGTCCTTGAGAGACTATTCTTTTTGCCAGTGTTGAATGGCACTTGTGTGTGGATATTCTATACCAGAATGTTGGATGTGTACATTTCAAAACTGCTTTGGAAGTGTAGGAATTGAATGCCCTTAAAGATCCTAAATTTGAAAATGAGGTGGCCTTGTCACACAAAGGGCATGGCATGCTCTTTGATGAATTTAGTTTAGGTGTTCTGAAAATAATAGTTTAAGTGCTCCATTGCCTCTTAAGACTAAGACAGAATGAAATAGAAACTGAGTCTTCTACTCGTTCTGCCAAACTGGATTTCAGAAAAGTCAGAAAAGTTATGGCCAGGAGCAGCTGGAGGGACAGTTAAACCTTTTTTGAGGAATGTACCAGGGAACAGTTCCACAAATGCATTTACCTGTAATCACCTGATGTCATTTCAGCCTCAGATTATCCTTGCTGATGTTGATACTTTGTGTTGTATGTGGTGTGTTTGCAAGTAATTCCAAGTCTCAGAAGCAGGAAACTTTACAACCTGTGTGAGGTCATTGTATGGGTTCTTTTTGTCAAGTTCTACCAAATTCTGTCAGTCTTGCAGAACATCACCAAATCACTATAACTGCTGGAAGCTCTGCCTTGCAATCTGGTTTTCATTGGGTAGCTCTCACAAATAACTACTGCATGCCTGTGTGCTCTTTATTTAGATGGCATTGCTCTTTATTTTAATATACTTGCTGCAAGGGACTGTTCGTAAGTAGGAAATAGCTGTACGTACTGACACTCAATTTATGTACTTGAACTGGGACACTGAAGGTGAGTCAGAGTTGGAGTTCCCTTCTGACCTCTGTGCAGCCTCCCCTATGAGAGCTGTGCCTGTGGGACCGGATACAGGCCCTGCTCCCTGGTCCCTGTCTGGGTCACAGTTGCAGTCACATGGATTTGAAGCCTAAAGCAAACAGGGTAGCAGGACATGCTGGGCTTGCTTCAGTCTAGATTGTTTTGATGACAGTCAAAATTAGGGTTGTTAACTTTAGCTTCTAACCAAATCTGGTAATGCTATAGGAGATGTAGTGGTAAGAGCACAAAAAGAAATCAGTATGTGTGATACCAGCATCTGTCTGGTCACCTCCTGCAGTCCTCTCTAGTTCCAGAAGCTGCTCTGGGGCTGCTTACTTAATGTAAAATATAGGATGATTTCTTATAAGTCACTGGTCATAGTGATGGAGAGATCACGTACATAACTGATGTATTTTGTCTGTGAAATTCAGTGTGTGCAAGTACAACACCTGAGGTAACAGCTCTCACATAGACTGCTGATAATGTGGTAATGGACAGAATGAGAATGATTTGCACTACCTTAAAAACCTCAGGCATCCATGACTTGAGTATTTTTGTCTTGTATTTTGGTTGATTTTTTGTAACTGCTCATTGCACCTTACATTTTCAAGTCTGTACACTACATCTTGTCATTTTGGCCCTCGTTAATGTTGGTAAAATTTTCCCTTCCTCCTTATTCCAGCACAAAATGTTAATTTATAAAATCTCAAGGCTCCTCTAGGCCAAAAAGGTTCAAGTGAATACCTTGTGAGATAGGGGGAATGCTACCAGTTCTGGAGGTGGAAGGGACACCTTTTTGTCTTCTCCCCTGGTTGCTGGTGCTCACTTGTACCTCAGGAATGAAAGGATTGCTGTACAGGACACCCAAGGTAAAGGAAAACCAGAATCTATTTAGATTACTTAAACCAGGCACAGACATGAGTTCAGCAAAATACATGAGTGAGGTTAATAAGGAATGAGTTTACACTTAAAAGAATGTATCTAATTAGCTGACAATAATAATTTCCTTGTACTGCCTCCGCCAGAATTTCAGGAAAGCATTCTTGGATTTTTGTAGATGTGTGATCAGCTGCATTATTTGTATGTGACTTGAAAATAAATCAGGCTGTCATTTAGCAGTGGGAATGCCTTCTGTAGATACAAGAGAGAACAGTGCATCTCAACTTACCCAAACTGAGGATTATTGGTAATTATCCTTGGAGATCTGAGTTACTGAACATCGTTCCTGGCCAGCAGAGTCATACCCTGAAATTAGCAGAGCTGCTTTTGGTAGAAAGCTAAAAATAAAAGCTACTGTTCCCTACTTGCTCTGTGGTAGAATGAACACACTTGGCAGTTCTACAGAGATGTAAACTAATGTGCTCCTCTGAAAGAAGCCAAAGTAATTTCTGCTGATAATTGTTTTAGAACTTTTAAGCAATAAATACACTTAACTATTTTTACTCAGACACTTCTGTCATCCCTCAGCGTTCTCTAAAGGCCAGGCTGTAGGTGACAGCTACACTGTCAGGGGACAGTGTTCCTCATGGATAGAAGCTAAAGGAGCAACACAGATAAAAGCTTTATAGTTATTAATGGCGTCTGAGAAATCTAAGTCCTTGTGTTTTTTTATAGGATCCCATTCCTCCTACCTATTGGAATCCATTTAAGTTACTGGTATATGGCATTTAACAGTGACTGGCACAAAAAGGCCGTGGAGGCCCTTGCTGGTCCTGCAGCCCAGGTGTGGCCGTTGTCACCCTACAACAGTGCTGTGTAATCCCTGGTGCACAGTCTGCAGAGGCACTGGGCAGGAGGGCAGGAAGGTCAATCTGCTTCAAGGGCAGCTACAATACACCATTTATTACTGGCAGCAGAACTAAGTAGTGTCAAGCAGCAGTCCATCAACAAACTGTTCTTGATCTGGATAAAAACACCAAGGGTTTGCTTTTCCCATCCCTTCCTGTGCTTCTGTAGGACAGCTCACGGTGCCGTGGCCCGTGGCTCCAGGCCTTTGCAGTAGCTGACAGGCTGTCTCTGTGTGGTTACACCACGTTCCCATTGCCTCATGAGCTGCAGGAGAACCAAGGGAAGAGACTGGGGCTTCATATTAGAACTAAGGAGAAAAGATAAACCCCCAGGCTGTAAAGGAAGGGGGTTTGTTAGTCTTTTATATTGTGAAAATGGAGAAATATCAGAAGTTCACTGGTAACTTGTGAGCTCCCAGAGAGTGGCTCATGTGCTGTACCTGCCACGTGTGCCACTCGTGCCTCTGCCTGTAGGGCATGTAATGCTCAAGGGAAAAGGCATCTGGGGTTCCCTCCTCCCACTCTGCATGCACTTGTCCAGGGTGGATCAGGCCAAGGAACGACACATTTGTCTTGGCTGCAGGGGCAAAGGCAAGGGGTTTGTGTGTGTCCTGGCAGGCAAGGATGGAGCAGCACCTGGGTCCAGTGACACGCCCTCTGCTCTCCAGCTGCACAGGGAAGGTGTGTGCGTAGGAAACCCGAGTCTATCCTTCAGGTTTAGAAAGGCTGTTTGACTGCTCTGCTGAAATTTGAATTTAAAACATCTGTTCTTACGACACAGTGGAAAAGGTTTCATCATTTCTATGTGTGAGGTTCAGGAGGACAAAGGCAGATCAAAGAGTCCCAGAATAAAGCAGTGGAGCTGTGTAGCTACAGATGTTTCTCTGGAGATCTCTGGAGGGAATTGCATTGAGTTCTGCCGCACTTTGTTTCAACGAAATTAATAATAATCAAATTCCACAAATATGCAAGTTTTACCATGACATCACTCAACCCAGAAAAGGTAATGGATTTGATCACCACACACACTGGAAACCTAAACAAATCCCTCGGCCAACATTTTCGTTGGCCTTTGAGCATCCTGGATGATTTAGCTGCATGTTCTGGAAAAAGCAGAGCAGCAGGATATGCAGCTTCACCCTATAAATGGCCTTTGACAGAGCTGATGGTTTTCTCATGTTTGGGTTCAATTTTGGTCAGTTTGCAGCGCAGTGCCAGTACCAATGGAAAGTGTTGCTTTTGACTTCTCAGCAAAAGCTTCCTTTTTAAGCTTCTTAGTGGAATATTTTGAACAGATTTGAATCAGGGAATGTTTTTTTAAGCAGGTATTGCTCATTTGGTGGCTTACCACCTTCAGCTATAAGTTGCTACCTTATATGTACAGCCTTCATTTTATAGCTGGTTTCCCCATAACATTAATTTTTTATTACCCATTTGCCATTGTGTTCTCACTTTTATGCTAAAATGGAGTATGGAGGCACTGACCTTGAAATTCTACATCTATTAAAATTGTTGTGGTATTTAGGCTGTATGTGTACTGGTCTTCAGGCTTGTAACAATTTTGGATATATATTAATTTCTTAATATGTATTCTAACTCAGTATTTACTATATGTGTGTCAATATATTACAGCCCACATTTTGTTTAGTTTATCAGAACATTTCTCCAGTTCTCCTGTTCCCAAGAGGATGTTACATTTGCATATGAATTTAGAACAGTAAATTGAATGAGGCTCTCAATTTTCAAAATAATCAAGGCCGGATTGAATCTTCAAGATGTTTTTCAGACTAGTGCATGGGCCAGGCACAGGCTGGACATGGTATCCTAAAAGACACTTGGAAATTGCCCCTCAATGCTCATGACTGCTTTTGGTTTTCATTTAGAAGGGGGAAGGATGTTCTGGGCTGAGAACACCAGTCATGTAACTGTGCTCTCTGTATGTCTGACTCTCCCCTCACCCTTCCCAAGTAACTTGGGATCTGCTGGCAAATTCCAACCAGATTTCACTGAACTTTGCAGAAACTGAATTGTCTTTGGAGATTTTCCCTCTTGTTCCAAGTTGTGCAATGTCCCTGCTGAGCAAGGGGGTTTGGGTCCACGTCAGCTTCCCCATGGAGATGCTCCAGGCAGCCCCGTTCCCACTCTGCCCGGCAGAGGTGGGAGCAGGGATAGCGGTGCTGGGCTTGGGTGTGTGGGAGTCTGTCAATCCAGGCAGCCTTCTCTGCTCACAGAACAACCTGTTGTTTTCTCTAACTCTCCCTGTAGTGCAGAGGCTGCCCCGGAGGTGAGTACGCATGGAGCCGCTACCCAGCAGCTGCCCCTGCCCCAGAGCCCTCCCCTCATCCCTGGAGCTGCCCCCCGAAAGCTCTTGTCCCTTGTCTGCCCCTCCGACTTCCTCCTGCTGCTGCTCTGCGGTGCCAAGCTTTGCATAGAGCCATTGGTAGAGCCCCAGCCACCACCTGATCCAGGGGTTTTAGTTTGGGGTTCTGCTATTTTATTGTTCTAGAAATAATTGTGTGATGCCTTTATGCAAAAGCTGTGCTATGGAAAAAAAAAGTTTTGTTTTTCCTCTACCCTAAGTAATAACATAATTGTTCTCCCATGGAATGTCAGGCACGGTGACAAGATTCTAGGAAATTGGATTGACTGTTTAGGATAGGCATCACATTCAGCTGACATGATGATGGATGATACATTTCCATTGAGGGAGTATCATCGCATCCTTGGATGGTGTTTGTACTCCTTTGTGTGTGTAGTTAGTGACTGTGAAACAGCAGCTTACCTAAGCTCTGGTGTGATGTATGGTTTCCTAGCCATGTAGTGGTCCCTTAGGGATGTCACTGATAAAACCAGGGAAGGGTGACTCTTTGTACATGTGCTCAGGCACACAGAGCTGTTGCCATCACTCGGAAATGACACCTGGAATCATCCTGCTGGTTTTAGTGCTGCTGTCAAGGAGAAGGATAAGTGGTAGTAATAGCTGCAACTCCAGGACTGCTGGAAGTGTTCAGCTTATTGTTATAAGAAAACTGTTGCAGTAAGTTGGAATATTTATTCCCATTTCTGATGTGCCCTTATCAGCACTCTCCTGGGCTCCAGGATCTCCCAGCCCTGAGTAACACAAAGTAGGGCAGTGACCTGAAAACATTTCCTGGGTCTTGACTTAATTACAGTGGGGTGTTAATTTAAGAAAGTGTTGAGAGGGAGTGAGTTAGAGCTGAGATGTGCTAGAAAATACAGAGCAGTGTAAGTAATTGTGGTGGTCTTTTTTGATTTGCTAGCCAAAACCAAAGCCATTTCCAAATCATAGAAACTTCTTGTTCAGTCCAAAAATAATAATTTTTCATATTTTATAGTCCTTAAAAATTTGATCATCAAAGATGTATTTATGTATTTTAAAAATAAACGGAATGCTTAGGAACTTGACACTATATTTATAGCTGAGATGATTTACCAAGGTTGGCATGTATTTGTGGATAGTGTAAGCTGAGACAAAGTTTCACTTTTCCTGTCCAAGACATTGTGCCTTGATCTTGTTCAAGTACCAGTAATTTTTCTGCATCAACACAGATCAAACAAAATGTGTGTCAGAGGTTTGCATTTGAAAGCTCCTCAGCATGGAGAGCATAAAATACCAGCAGACAGTGTGGCCTGGGGTGGCTGCCTCAGTATTTACAGCACTGGGGTTTATGTGGGGTCATTGGTAACTGTCCCTGCTCTTGCCAGGTCTGTACCTTAACGAAAGAAGATAACCGGAAAGTGGGGGTCATTCCAAGTGATGAACAGCTCCATGTGTTGCCTCTTTACAAAATCTCACAAACAGATGAATTTGGCACCGAAGAGGGCCTGGAAGCCAAGATCAAAGCCGGAGCCATCCAGGTGCTCACAGCGTTCCCCAGGGAGGTGCGGATGTTAGCTGAGCCTCTCAGAGCCACCAAGAAAAAGAAACCAGACACGAGGAGGACCCCGACTGAAAAGCAGCCATTAATAGATAAAAAATATTCAACACCAGTAAAGCTGAAAACTGAAGCCCCAGAAAATCTTGGCAGCACTTTGCAGTGTTTAGGTGAGTGATGCTTATGAAATTCTGCCAGTCTCTTCTGATCCTGTGTTGCCTCTTGCATGTCTGAGGGGAGGAAAAAGCTCCTCAACATTTGGTTTTATTAGAACTGTGACTCGGCTGAGCTGTGTGGAGGTGCTTTTGATGTACACTGTGGTACCTGGGGTCACATTTTGGCCAGTCCTTTACAGGTAGAACTGTGGTATGGGACTGTGCAGTAATGAGAAGCAGAAGAGGTGGAAGAAGCCATGGACTTGAATTCTCTGATAAGCCAGGGAGAAACAAATTAAAGGAATTAAAGCACAGCATATCCCCTGTTAGGAAGAAGAGAAGAAAATTAGACAACCTGGTGTCATTTTAATTTTATTCCATGAGAGCCATCCAGATATTTGTAATAGGTTTAAGAGGAGGAGTAACAGTTAAATGTATTTAGAAAATGTCTGTGTTTGGTGGGAGCAGGGGGAGATAACATTTTAAAAAACAAAAATCCATTTGTCACACTTTGGTAATGGCACTGAGCACTCTGCCTCAGCAGGGGAGTTGGGGTGATGGATAAACAAGAAAGTCAGTATTACTGACAGCCCTGGGACATCAGACAGACATTCAGTTCATCCACATGGGTGTTTGAGGGCACAGTAACTCAGTGCTGGGGATGGACTGGAAGTTGTGCAAGCATTAGAGGGCTCTGGTTTGGGAGGGAATCCTGAAACTGTTTGATCTCACTGCATCTTTTTGAAAGACTGAAATATGTTTATGGCCCCCTACCTGTCCAGGACACTGCAGTTAGAGCAGGCATGGCTTCCACACCTGAAAACCTTAAGAAATGATACAATAGCCAGGGCTTTGCGATGTGCCTTAGGGACACAGAATTTCATTTCTTGAACATGCAGAAGTAATAACTGTGTAAACAGGCCAACTTACATCACTTGTTTGGACCTGAAGTGTTTTTGTAAGTCATTTAAAAGGGCTGCTGGTTAAAGTAAGCCACAGAGCAAGGAAGAAAAAGTTTTGAGCGAAAAAGTTGTTCAGGGATGGAAAAATAAGAATGTGAATAGACTATTTAGCTTTTATCATAGAAGTGCAGTTTTTGTCATGAAGTTCTACTAGTGGAATTCCCCAAAGTAGATGTCAGCCCCACACCTGTCCTTGGCACCCGCTGCTGAGGGTGCCTGTGTGAAGGGCTCCCAAAGGCTTTGTCCCCAGGGCAGCAGTGGCAGAGGCAGGTCAGCTTGCCACGGGCTGTGCTGTGCATGAGACAGGAGCGTGAGGTGTGTCTGTACATCACCCCAGTGCCCACCCCAGGCCTGCTGGCTGAGGGCTGGGCACACACCCCAGCACCCCTCTGCCACCCTGCCCCACAGTACTGTGCCAAGATGTGCAGACCCTGGGTTTGGAACACTGCAGTGTTGTACTTTTACAGGTAGGTGCTATCACCAGTTGCTTTCCTTTCTGGCACAGGCAGGTATTATTCCAGTCTTCAGGAATGGCATCTTTGAGTCTAACTGAGAATGGTAGACTTGATATGAAAACAGGACCAAGGTGTGGGAGACAGGAGTTAAACGAGGCTATTCAGTAGTCACTCCTGATGATCGACTAGAGGAAATTAATCTTTTTGTCAGGATCCATTCATAGTAATAGAAAAGAGAATGGAAAAAATACTGATCAGAGTTTTTGGTAAGCAGTGAACACAGCGCTACTAAAGGTGTGTTAAGCAAGTCAGATATTACTATTAAGTTTTCTCCTGATGGAATAACAAAAGGATACTTAGGTACACTCTAGCTGTAGAGGAAGAGGTACCAATAACTGAGGTATGTAATGTAAAGTACTCGGTTTACTAATGAGGGCAAGAGTTTAGAATATCAGTTTGGCTTTTCAAATATGAAAAAAGAATGTAGAGAACATGGAAGGAGATGGGATTCCTGTAGGTGTAGACACTGTTGGCCATGTATTCAGCCACGTGGGGCTGTTGCACTCTGGGGCAGTCTAGAGGACGAAGGAGTCACAAGGCTGACTGTGCCATGCTGTCCACTGTGTAGGTGTAATCTGTCCTTCGGGAAGGACCTGGCCTTCCCTTGAGAGCCACTGCATATGGCCCAGCTGGAAGCTTGAGACTCCTCTAACCTGCATGTCTTCACACCTGGAGCACTGGAAATGAAAAAGCAGTAAGAGAGGCCTCTTGTCCTCTCTCCTGTCTTCACTTGGCAGCCAAGATGGTGGTGAGGAGCTTCTGAGTGCTGCAGCCAGCCTGTGTGGGCTCGGCAGGGCCTGCAGGTGTGAAGGCTTGGTCTGAGTCTGCACTGGGTCCAGGCCTTTGTGGAAGGGCTGTGTATTAAACGGTGTGCTTGTCATGCACCTTTTACCGACTGCAAGCAGCACAACTCTTAATTTTTATATTTATGTGAATTCTGAAGGCCTCTGAAATTCTGGATGAATATGAAATGTAAATTAAAGACAGAGGCCTTACTTCTCCCCCTGCATAGTCCTGTCTTTTAACTACAGCATTCTGGACAAATAAACATTAGAGAGGCTATTTTTGTCTCCATAAATACCACCAATTGTTCTTGGCCCATATTGGATGGTACAGGAGAGGAACCACCACCAACTTGAATGTGGTTTCTCAGCTGCTGTGGCCCCTTTGGCCAACACATCCCAGCAGAGGTGCCCCAGACTGTGCACAGGAGGTGTTTGTGGGGAGCGGTGCCACCTCATCTGAACCGTCTCTGCTTTCCCCCGCCCAGACAGTTCAAGTAACTTCTCTTTAATCTCTGCAGACCAAGGAGCTCCTGACAGGAGATGGGGAATTTGCTGCAGCCACAGCCATTTTGAGTGCTGTGGGTTGTTAAAACTTATTTTCACAGAATGCAGGTCTCTCTTCAGAGGTGGTGCAAAGACATTTCTCAAATGTCTAAAATCTTTTGGGGGAAGGCCTTGGTCTGGGGGGAGCTTTTCTTACTTACATTAAATGCATTGTGTTTGATTTCATAGAAGATGTTTTTAAAGAGTTGATGTGGCTTCCTTATGTCCCCTCCAGCTCCAGTTTTTGCATAGTAATTATTGTCTGTAATTTATCCCTTGACTTTTTTGCATTCCTGTTGGAGGAAAGTTTTTTTAATCCATCACTATTTATAAATTATTAGAAGAGAGACTAGAAGAAACAGTTCTTCTGTATTGGGTAAAGCAATTAACCATTCTGTGTATTTATGGAACAAAGAAGAACTGCTGAGAGACAGTACCTGAGAGCTCTCTGGGGGGTGCCAGTCTGCCAGCAAAACATGTGGAAAGCAGCTGCAGGGCATGATGCAAAGCCCATCCAAGGTGATGGAACTCCTTCCCAGTGATCCAGTGGACTCTATATTGAACCTACCCATGATGAGAATCAGTCACGTGAGGAACCTGTTCAGGTGCAGCAGCAAGGTTGCCCTGACCAGAAACTGCTTAGGGAGCTGGCAGACTGAAATGATCATTGTGAGGCAGCCAGATCACGTGATCCAGCTTTGTAGGGATGGATTTACCTGGAGCGTGTGTTGCCAAATATTTTTTTTTTTTTAAAGGTAGTTCTGAGTTGATATTGCAGTGCAGAAGTGGTTGTAACTCACTAACTCTTTTGGCTGTGACAGATGAAGTGCTGGGAAGCACTTGTGTAGGACTGGGCTGTGTGAATTGGGACTCAGTGGTTATTTCATTTTATCTGTTTATTTTATTCATCCCTTTGTGAAATACCTTTCTTTTTTATATACCAGCAGTCTGACTGGAAAAGGTTAAGATGTTAATTCAGCAAGGTTATTATATGCATACTTATGGTCATAGACATATCCCTAAAAAGCTAAAAATAACCACTTTGGAAAATCTGTAGTCATCGTGTACATTTTTTTATGTTAGAAAGCAAGTATGAAAGTATTTTAAGAGGTGTATTTTATTAATTAAATGAAGAAAAGTACTTACGCTTGGTGTGCATTTTTTCTAGGGAACAAAACAGATGCTTTAAAACCTGGAATAAAAATGGAGACTTCCAATCACCTCTATGCCATGAAACATACTTCAAACACTACTAAAAATTGCTCCTTATTAAAACAGTGCCCGGCTTCCTCCCCCTTTAAGGTGGATAGTTTACATCCATATCCATCTCTAGCACAAAAGCCTGGCCTGACAGCAGTGACTAATATTCAACAAGATTTTTCAGTTCCCTACGGGTATTTTGAATGCAGTACCAAGGAACCTCATGTAACACCTTACGTTAACTGCAAGAGCTTCGACGTGTCGGTCAAAGATTATACTGGAATTCTGCTGGATGAGAAGGTGAATGGGGTGCCACCAATTCTTCCCGAGGTCACTGCTCCAGGCCCCCCAGCCCACAGAGATCCCCTGCCTACTATACTTGAACATCAGCCCGACAAACAGAACTGCCAGCTTCAGCTGGACAGCTCTTCCTCACAGATGATCAGCTCTTGTGACTCATCAGTACCGCTAAGCTCTCCGGCAAAGGATGCCATCGGCAATGGAGCTGACTGTTCCCATGGATGCCCAGTGGAAAAGGGCAGCTCCCACCGAGGAGTGTGTGACTCTGACTGTGTTGACGAAAAGCAAAACAGTGCCCTGGGACACCCGGCTGATTCTGAAGAAAAGGCTGAGGAATTGTGGTCGGACAGTGAGCACAATTTTTTGGATGATGACATTGGTGGGGTTGCTGTGGCACCTTCTCATGGCTCTATCTTAATTGAATGTGCAAGACGGGAGCTCCACGCTACCACACCGATTAAAAAACCCAACCGGAATCATCCCACAAGAATTTCTTTAGTTTTCTACCAACACAAAAATTTAAATGAGCCAAAACATGGTTTAGCCATGTGGGAAGCAAAGATGGCTGAGAGAGCAAAAGAAAAAGAAAAGGAAGCGGAACGACTGGGAACGGAGAATACGGAACTGAGCTCCAGCAACAGGAAAGCAAAGCAACCAAGTGACAACAGAGATCTTTTTTACGAAGACAACGAGTTCAACCAAATTCCCTCCCGCCGAGCGCTGACAGTGACCAAGGACAAGGTGATCACGGTGTCCTCGTATGCCCTGACCCGAGTGGCGGGGCCCTACAACCACTGGGCATAGGTGGCACGGGCCCCTCCTGGTGCAGGGTCACACGGTGGTTCTCTAAGGTGCTGTTAAAGAACAAGTCTCCTGTCGTGTTTACTATTTGCTCATCTCAACCCTTTTAAGGCTGAGGTAAAAAAAAAAGGGGGGGCGGATTTCTTCTTAAACTGTGACTTTAACATTTGGTGGTGCTCAAGCACATTTTAAGCAAAAAAAAAAAGCTGTATAGTTTTCATACATTCTAAAAGAGATTTTGTTTAGGTTATTAACCTTGATTGAATCATTCAGTTTATTACCTTTAGGAATTTATATTTTGGTGCTTTAAATTGTCTGTTTACTACAAAAATCATTTATAGGGATTTTAACAGGTTCACATGTTATGGTGTTAAAACAAGTTATACAGTTATAGCTCTACACAGCTCTTGGTGCTTAACCACATCAAACAGTTAAAAATAAATAAGCTGAATTATTACTTCATGGTGCCATTGCTTTAACAACTTCCAACCATTGATATATAGTCCAAATTACAGATAAATCTTTTAGAAAACCAATGAATTTTGTTCTTTAGATTTGTCATTATGTATAAAATGAAGTTATTGGTAATGATGGCTGGAAGTTGTTTTTAAGCTGTAAATATATATTTTAAAAGCACTTTCTATTTTTAAAATTAACTTGAAATAGTATAGTCTAAGGATCATATTGTCTAAGGTTTGTGCATACTCTACAGAAGAAATGGTTTTATTCTTGCTGTGTAGAGTTCCGTGTTGTTACAGCTGCAGGATGTGTGCTCACAGCATATGTGGTTGGTTTAACTTGCCCTTTTTCATGGAAGATTTTATATTGCATATAAACAACAATTATGTATTACAGAACCTTTTATTCTTTTCGAGAGAGTGTACAAACATGAAATGAGGAGATGTCTGGGCAATCTGTATGTTGCTATTGCAAGACATGAATATTATTTGGTTTTTCCAAGGCAGCATTTATCATGGTTTCTTTGAGCAGTAAGTGCGTAAGTCTCATTCATTTGGAGTGTTTTAAGCTAACATGACAACTAAATGTTCCTAATGCCTCAGGGGTAGGATTGTTCTGGGATAAAAGATACCCCCTAGAGTTGCCTTATTCTGTTCTGGAAAAAAAATAATTTGGGGAAAATACAAAGGAAGTGTTGGAAAATTCTGAAACTGCTAACATTCAACAGCAACTTTTTCATTAAGAATAACCTATCTGTAATACTCATCAACTTTGCGTTCAGTTTTCTTACAAAAATGTTGTGTAAATTTTTGAAGCAAGTAATACATTTCACATGCAAAGGGTTGTATCTTTCCTTCCAAACATATGACATTTGCATTCTCCATTTCTGTTGAAAAGTGATATATCAGGAAACAAGTATTTGCTAAAGTAGCGGAAAAAGACACTCCATTGCTTTTAAATACTGTAGCATCCCACTCTTCTTTCTGATTCTCCTCTCCTGTGTATTTCTTTTTCAAACTTATTTAAACACATTACCAAATGACGACTTTAGCTAAGGACTGACCTCATCCTGCACCTTCTCCCACCGGAGCCAGGACTCCTCCGAGAGCAGCAGGCTCAGGCCCCACACAAAGCTGTACCTTCCTCCTGCCTCGTGTCCACCCTGCCCGGCGAGCCTGGAGGTAGAAACAAGTCAGTGTTCCAGTGTGCAAAGGTACTAATGATACACTTGATATATTATACTGTAGTGGTGCTGTGTAGAGGAATAGGAGCTGTCTAGAGCTGCTTTATTGAAACCCAGACAAGGTGCTTTTTCCTGAAGAAGCTGAAGTGCAAGCACTGTATTTACAGTTCTGGTATGACAAGTACATCAGTGGTGTTTTTAACACCTGGTGCCAGTCAGGACTTTGGTGCTATGAATCTTTGGTGCAGTTGCAGAGCCATGAGCCTGTGTGCAGATGTGTGGTGCTTGCAGGAGCAAGGGCTGAAGGACCAATTGCTATGTAACAACCTTGGGTTCAATTCTACAAATCTGTTCAAATTAACAAAGCTGTTGATGGCAGAGGATGGAGGAATTGAACCCATTCTTTGTGTCTTACCTATTTTAAGTAAAATTTGTAAAAACCGGGTATGCTGCAAATTTTAGTTTCAAAGCTTAATATTAGCTCAGTAGAGGATATGAAGGGATTGTAAATAATAAAACAGCCAATATTATGCCATCATTTTGTACCAGCAGTTTTATGCTCATTGACTATGTACTATACGGTATACATCAAATCATTATGGTATTTTGTGTGCCTTAGACTTCCATTGTAAACCTTGTATATTTTTGGTGATCCGAAGATGAGTAGGAATGGCAGCTGTCCATACAGTGAGTAGTACTGTACGTTCCCAACTGTTCTGTCATATATTTGCCATCTGAAAGCTCTGGCCCCATGCCATGAGCAACTGTGTATAAGTTACTTTATTGGTGTCACTGAGAGCACTGACAGCTTCAGTTTCTGTCATGCTGTAATTCACTCCCATGTGATACAGACTTTCAACACAAAATTGCTACATTGCGGAGCCATCTCTTTACCTTTTAAAATGTTTGTACCGTGGAAGTGGATCATTCTTACTTGAATCTTCTCCTGCAAATGCCCATATTTACCTTATGGAAACGGAAACGTCAAGATAAAAATGTTCATGAAAAACCAGCAGCTCCCCTCTAAGAAGTGAGGTACTGAAAGGTAGATCCAAAAGGATCCCTTCAAACACAGGTGGTCCAGGTATACCTTGTTTGAAATGGTGATTCTGACAGAGAAATGTATATCTTAACATAATGGTTAAGCTATTAACTGATAGGTGCTAAACTCACAGTTACTACTTCATTAATATTGCTCACAGGAGAGAAATATCTCCTCTCAACAATAAAATATCCCTTGTGGTGCTCTTCCCTTGACTGTCTGTCCCCTAACCTGCTTTTTCCAGCATGTCCTGCCTGCCAGGCTGGATGGGCACTTCCCCTCCTGCTGGGCATGGAGCAGGCTGGTTTCAGAGGCTGGTATTTTTCAAGTTCTGTACTGTGGTACACAAAATGCAGCTATTTACTGTTTTTGCAACTCTGTGCTATTTCTTGTAACACTTCAAAATATTTTTCAGTTTTGTACAGAAACTGCATTGTTTTCAGTAAGGCTATCAATTTATAACGGTATTTCTCTTAGAATTTGCAACTCTGTGGGTCTGTTCGTTCCTTTGCTTGCCCACACAACCACTTGTAATTTGCTCTTATTTCTTAACCAAGTCCTTCTGGAATGGCCAGACCAGGAGCTGGATCTAAACTTAAGGCAGCTGGCTAGATCAGACCTGCATGTTCTACTTCCATCAGCTGGCACAATGTTCTGGGTGACAAACCAGTATGTGGATTCAGGTGTGTGCTGGTGGTGGGGTGTGATTGTCTTTGGATCATTTTTCACAGTATGATAGCAAAAACTGTCCTGGTCCAACATGGGACACCTCTGACTTCCCAGAAGAAATCTCATCCCTTTGTCCCCTGTCCAGGACCAGCACTCCACCTTCCCTCTGGAGGGGAGGAGCAGTGCTTTTTTGCAGGAGCTGGTTCTGTTTGATTCCAGTGGGAGTCACTGCAGTCCTGTCCAATTAAACAGCGAATTTACTGATTTTTCACATGCTATTGTATTACAGAAAACAGAAAAAAATTTTATTTCTATATGTACCTTAGTCACAAGATCCAAGAAGCTTTTTTAAGAACTTAAAATGTGTGCAGCTTTCGACCTGTAACAGCTGTAGTCAGATTTTTTTAAAAGGACTTTCTAAGCTAACCTTTACTTAGGAATAACTGCTGCTGAAAGTCTTTGCCTTACCCATGGCAGTGCTTCTCTTAACATCTTAAGCATGGGTAAATGACAATTTTGCTAATACAACTGTGTGGGGTTTTTTGAAGACCTTTTTAATTTTGTTGTAATATTAAGCTATATTTGGTGGATTAAATTTGGGTCTGTTTACATTGCTGCAGCCCCACTGACTGCAGAGTGCTCGTTCATCAGGCTTTCCTGCAAAATTCTGTATTTAACTGGATGGGTATGGCCAAGAGTTGACCCAAGTCTGTGCCACTCAGACCCTTGCAGCCCTACCATGGTGAGCAGGGCGTGCAAGGACATAGGGAGAGAGACTGGAGTAAATGGTTACTTATGGCTACTGTGCTGGTTTAAAAGTAAACCGGCAGGAGAAATGAACCCAACTCAAAAGAGTTGCGAAGTCAGAACTACAATTTAATAAAAGGATTACAATAGATACACTGATACAAAGGAAAATTGGTTTCAGCCCTCAAAACCCAGTTGTACAACCCAGCCCCCTGGGGCACAAATAGCATGGTGCTCATCAGCCCCTGTGCTGAGCACCACGTGGTCCCCCTGAGTCCAAAGCAAAAAGAAAAGGAAAACCTGTTTTCCTTCCAGAAGGTTGGCGGTCGCAGTCTGGTTGAGAGTGGTAGTTGCAGTCCTGTTGAGGTTCTGGTCCTCCTCTCAATCTGACGAGTGAGTGAGTGCCCCAAGTCCCAAAACCCCAAGCTTATCTATGCTTGGGTTCAGATGGGAACACCCAGTACCTCCCCCAGGGTGAGGGGTTTCACAATGGGCAATTTACTCAGTGAGCCACATGATATTTTGGTCTACTTGATGGCCCATTAGCAGACATGACCCCTCAGGTTGGGTGTGAAGGTGTTAATGATTCCCAGAGGGGAGTTACCACTCCTGAATCATTGGTGTGAAGACAGGGAACCCTCTTATCTTTGTTTTCTCATGCACCCAGTTCATAGCCTGAGGTGTCAGGTGTGTCCTGGGCAGCTGCTGCAAACAATGCATCAACAGTTCATGATAAATGGCAGAGAGGGTATGGAATACACAGTTCCAGTTACATTCCCACAGTGATAAACTGGTCCCAGCCACTATAACTAGGACAGTTACACACAGAGCTTGTGGTGTTTGTAGCATGAGAGTGATTCAGGTCTGTAGAGAGATGAAATTCCTGCACCTCAAGTTCTAAGCGGGTCTATGTCAGACCAGCTCCAGGCTTGAGTGCTTGAAAGCTTCTTGTGATTTCTTTATCTGACAGGTTGGTCAAGGAGACAGAAGTTATGGAAGCAGGCTAAGGAAAACTGCATCCTCATGGTTTTCTATTAAAAATGTAAGGTCATTTCCCATGGAACTTCTCTCATGTTGAAACTAGCTCAATTTATCAAGCAGTCATCAGCATTGTAGTCCGTTTGTAGAGATGGTTCTCTTTTCCACAGAAATCCTGTAGTTTCTAGGTCATCAGGAGGAAATAACTGTGCCCTCTGATATACAGACAACTAAATTCATGGCCACTTCCATGTTGTATATATGTTAACGGCAATTAAATTCAGGCAGACTCTCTTTCCGGCCTGTTGTGGTCCCTGAAATTCAGATTAAGGTCTTTGTGCTGTCTATTCCATAAAGCTGTGTTATTTCTTGGGTGAAAGGTGTCTGCCTGTGATGATCTGATCTTAAATAGCACAATTAGAGATGAGGAACAGTCCAATCACCCTTGAAAATTCCAGCTTTATTTTATTGGGTGCTGGTCTGACTTGCAGGAGGTGGTGTAGAGGGAATATCTTCCCATAAAATTAGGCAGTAGAGAGTTGTCACTCAGTGTTGTGACACCAGGGTACTACAATGTCTATGTCACAGCATTGTTCTAACTAGGGAGATGTTTCCTTGTGAATATGTGTACAAATTCACCTCTTCCCACAGTTCCTCTGAACACTGTAATCTCCCCTTTGGTCTCTTGACTCCATATACTGGTTTAAAAAAGGAAAAAAGAGGAAGGAGAGAGTTGGTCACCCTTTCTTGATCTGTGTAGGCAAACGATGTAGTGAGCACTGACTTCATCCTCAGCCTGTTGCCCCTTCCCAGGGTCAGGACAGAACATGTGGACAACTAATGGGATGCTGGTTGGACTCGACAGCCTTTAAGGTATATTCCAACCTTACGATTCCCTGATTCTATACACAGCTTGAGTAAGTCACAGGCAAAGCTCTGAAGGTGCAATTGGCTTTTGAGACAACCTCTGTATGCACGTTGTAGTTGTCAAGGTACTTCTTCATATTGACACTTCTTTTGGTACATCTGACTTTAAATTCATAAGCTTTTTTATCTAGTCTGTGACACATATTCTCCTTTAATCTAGAACAAAGTGACCAGTGTCAAAATTCCTGAGGATGTGGTTACTTAGTGGAACAGTTCAGGAACTGTTTTCAATCCCTTCTGGGATTACTTGATGGTTAGTCAATCTTCACAAGTTGTCTACATGCTGCTTTAGTATGTTGCTACAAAATTATAATTACATAAAGGAAAGAGTTTTACACTTGAGGTTTCCTAAAAGACCAAGCAGTACCAGATAGTCAGTAGTACCTGATCAGGCGCCGGCTACATAGGGATCACTTCTTCCAAAGAGTGGGTAGAAATAGGTTGTGTTTATTGTTTTGGTTCTTTTAGAGGAGTGAACAAAACTTTTTGTTTAATACTGTCACTTACGTACTTGACTAAATTATGAGGACCTGGTTCCACATACTGCTGTTGTGTCCCTGAGGAACACTTCATTTGGCTAGTGTTGATCCCTGGGTATCGCTTTCTGTTCTGTTCTGGTGACACTGGATACTCAATCACCTTTCTTGCTCCCTGGCCTTTCTGGACTGTCTGCTGTTGTCTGCTGTGGTCACAGTTAGCACTAGCTCACTTTATCACCTGTTGCTGGGTGCTTTCAGTGCTTGTAGCTATTCCAGAAGTTCTCCCTTTCCTCCTGCAGCCGTGCTCCAGCACTCGCAGCTGGCAGCCTGCATGCGCACTGTCCTGCTTTGGAATTGCCCATCCTCATCTCAGGAATGTCACAGGAATCTATTTTCCTCATGACTCTCCTCCTAAAAGCCATTTCTTTCATCTGGAATAGGCTGCCCAGAGAGGTTGTGGATGTACCCCATCCCTTGAAGCATTCAAGGCCAGGCTGGACAGGGCTTTGAGCAGCCTGGCACAGTGGAAGGTGCCTCTGCCCATGGCAGGGGATTGGAATGAGATGGGCTTTAAGGTCCCTTCCAACCCAAACCATTCTGTGATTCTATGATCTTTTATTCTATATGTGACAGTTCTAGGAGTTTTGCTTAACGTTCTCTCATAGGGAGCCCAGAAGATTGCGGTTGGGATTTTTAATTCCAATAAAAAGGGACAATTCATTATCCATCACCACCACTGTTTTCTTACTTTTTTAATCAAATAATAATTTTTCCAGTTCATTTTTAGATGTGGTGTAGCTATTTCAATCTGTTCTTGTATCTCCAAGTAGCCAAACAAAAGAGACTTCAGAAGACTAAAAAACTGCTCACCCTTGAGAAGGAAAATTCTTCCCCTCTCGGAGTACAGGATTTTTCTTGTTGCCAGTATCTCTGTGGAATGGCCTCTTGTCTTCTGAGTTACTCTAACAGCTCTGCCCAGTTCCTGACATAAGACAGCTGCTGCAAAACCTGCATGATTGATAGAGCAGGAGTGTTTCTTTACATCTGGTTAGATCAGTCACAGTCCTTGTGAGATACCCAAGTATTGTTACTTAAATGCCTTAACTAATATAGGACTGCTTGGAAAAAAGATGGTCTTCTCTGTAGCAGCAATTGGAATTGATGAAGCTTCAGCAGAAAATAATCAAGTAGTTGCAGCCTTTTGTTAAAGGGTATCAGTGTGTCAGCATCACAGTTTCCCTCTTTCTGAAACATAAAGACTTAGGATTCTTTTTCCAATCCAGTTCCCCAGTTCACTGTCCCCACATTGCTCAAGGTGTTTAACCACATACTAGTGACTTCAGTTTTAAAAGGTAAAAGATGCTTCTTGATGCTGTATTCTTTAATTATTCTCAAAACAGTGCATTTTCCTCTCTTCTTCTACTGGACCATTATAGATGGCATTTTCCCACACATATTTGTATTTAAATGCTAGAATCTTCCAACAGCATACTTGCAGTGAATGCAAGACTAGGGTGCTAAATAATGTGAGGGTGACTTGCTCTGTTGGGTGTGACTAGTCCAAGGTGCTGTTTTCAATGCTCTGCACACCCTACACCATTCCTCATGAAGTCACAGAACACAGGTGGATACCTCAAAAGCTACATGTGTAAGGAGGAGGACAGGTTTGGCACTTAATCTACATAGCTACCAGGTACAGCAGATGAACTGTGTTCCAAAGAAGTGCTGTTGCAGTGGAGCAAGGGGACTGCTCGTTTGATGTTGAGTATTGCAGTTGTTGCCACACAACGTTTTAATACTGTTGCAAAAAGTTTTGTGACCTGATCAATATTTTACATGTATATCTGTATTTTTATGATGATATTGTAATGGAAAAGGGTCTAGGGTATGGTCTCAGAATGAAGGCCCTGATTCTCATTTATACTACTGTCCTTTGCATTGCATTGAAAGTATAAAGGGGCCTTAAATGGATGTCACTTTAACTTACATCCTTCAGAGTATCCTATCACACTGACCATGGTATAAAAGGTTGGTAGTATAAATCAAAACACTTAGCAAATGACTGATTTGTACAATCACCTGGAATCAATTTTGTGCTATCCCTGCTATGTATGTAGGGCCAGTAACATCCACATTGTTCTTAGTTTAGAAATACAGGTTCAAAAGAAACTGGCTTGGGTTTTACCAGGTTTTAAGTATCCATTTATATTGGCTGTCCTGTGCCCAACACTGTCTCCAAAGACAATGTGGTAACAGATTTTTACCTCTAGGTAATGGCTAGCCCAGAAATCTCACAGAATTGTCAATAATACAATTTTTAAGCTTTGATATTTTTTCTCTTATAATACTTGCTTCCCTTTATCATAACTTGATCCCTTTTACTTGCTGATACTAACTGGGGTTGTGACAATCTTCTGAAGGCCCTTCTGTCCTGACTGCAGACCCAGCAGGGTGTGCAGTGCTGTGTGCTCTTGTCACACTGGGCAGTTTGGGGACACCAAGCTAAAAGCCAACCCTTTGTGCCTGCCCTGACTGTGGTGCTACTCCCAGGGAAACCCCTGGCATTGCTCTGCATGGGGAGTCCTGCAGAGCTCCCCTGGCGGCCGGTGGAAGCTTTATGGAAGCAACAGTCCTGTTACATCGCAGGTATGGAATGCAAGGCAACGAAAGCTTCTCATATAAAAATGTTTGAGGAAAAGGAAGGATACTTGCACACTTAAATTTTTCCACTGCAGCAATACTGCAGAGCCTACTGTGACAGTATCACACCAGGTCACAAGTACTGATCGGAATTTGCTGTCATTAAGAACGTTAATACGTAAGGACACACTGTACTGAAATGCTATGGCTAATGAATTCCTTCCTGCTTTGTGAAGTCAAAAGATTAACAGTGTGCAGAAGCAAAAGTAAAAAAGTCAGTCTTTCCTTCTCTCTCCCTTCTTTTCTATTTTCTTTCTTTCTTTGGGATGCATTTGATATTTATTTTTCAACTTTCAAGTTTTATTTCCGGTTACCAACCTACTGTATTGAAATCTGGAACATAAAATTAACATTTTTTTAAACAAAAGATGATGTACAGGGAGAAAAAAATCAGAAAGAAAAAGCACTTCATTACATCACAGTATTTACAGGAGAAACTATAAAAATTGCCTGTTTTCTCAAGAAAACTAACAAACATTTGGGGCCTGATTCTTCCTAGTATAACTGAGCACAGCTCCCTGAGGCCGGTGGAGCTGTGAAGAGTTATGCTGGCTGAGAAACTGAACCTTAAAATCTTCTTTGCAGACAAGGGAACCATTACCAGCAGTACTTGAAGACTTGTGAGTTGTGACTGCATGTTACTTGAAAGATCTAATTAAGCTATGTTTTTTGGTGCAAGCAGTTGTTGTACATGATTTCATGTTTATGTAGCAAGATGCATTGAAATGTTGATACTAGTGTTGAAACATACATGTAAAAATTGTTGTCGTGGAAATTGTCTGTTCTGTTCTATTTTTCTTGTGTGTCTCATCTGTTTAGAACGTAAACTTTCTTTTTTTTTATTGTCCTAACTGAATAAGGCTAAATGAATACTGTAATTGAAAATATATTTTAAATCTTGTCATGAGTTTTTAAAAAGACTATTACAAATTGTATCATTCCTGATTACACAGAACTTTGTGGGTGGTTTTAAATAAATTTTATACTTCTATTTTGCACTTGGTGGCCTGATTTTTCTTTCCTGCTCTTAGCACTAATAACCATTGTCATGTGTAGAAATGTATTTAATTATCTCAGCTCTACAGGACTATGGTGGGCTCACCCAAAAAGTCAGCTGGCTTTCTGCACTGGAAAGGGCCAGGTGTAAATCCAGTCCCTGTTCTCAGCCTGCCTCTGCTTCCTGGCTGGACTGACCCATCCCAGGCAGAGCCTGGGCAAGAGGAGCAACCACAAGAGTCTGAATTTCATGGCTTGACTGAAAACAACAAAACAGCTTGTGAGCACATCTGCACAGTGTCTATTTTTGCTACCTGTCTGGCAGAGCAAGCATGTGGGAATCGTTTACTGCAGTGTTTAATCCCCCAGTCCAGGTTTTATTTGCTGCAAGTCAGATGGTATGGGGTGGTTTTTTCCCTTACACCGACTTCAGCACTAACCTGCTTTACTGTGGCACACCGTAGTGCAGAACAACTCTCCTGGACAGAATTCCTGTTGTTTAGATCTGAAGAAAAGGAGGAATGCATATTTGCTTCTTCTCCATCTCCAGTAAGTGCAGCAGCAAAAGCTGCTGTTACAATAATCTTCCAGATAACTGGAATCTAGTTCTAGAAGGCCAAAAAATGCTGCTATCCTCAGGCTTCACTAATGCCCTGGAAAGAAACTATATTGTATGATATGGTGCATCCAGTTCCTGGGAGCTGGATGTGATAATCCAACAGGGAGCCCTGACCTTCCTATGTAACCTGCTGCTCTTATAGAGGATAATCATTACTGGGTTTTACAGCACCATCTCCTGACCTGCCCCAGGCTTTCTCTGAACTGTGCTATTAAATCCTTCAACAGAGCCGTGTGATGCAGGGTTTGCAATTAGTAACTCATAGCACAGGTGTCTTAGGAAAGCAGGTGGATTTTGAATGGCACTTATGGACTTGAAGCAGACCCAAGAACATCATTATTGAGGAAGAGACACTGATGAGAAAGGGTTTCCAGCTCCTTTTCAGGTACTGCCAGCCAACTGCATATTGCTTGTGGGAATTAAACTAAAGTTACCTGCCCTGGCATCCCGATAGCCAAACATGAGTTTATCTTGTACTTTAACACCTGGAGGTGACTTCAGTGCTTTTTTTAATATAAATGATACAGGTAATAGAACATTGATGTAGTATCATTGCTTGTTTTTAATTCTAATATGTTGCAGCCTTAGATTACAATGCTTATTAAAATGGTATTGTTAAGAATTGATGAAGCTGCAAAGTAAGTTTTTTTGCTGGTGCTACAGTTAAGTTTTCTGCAGTAATCCAATACCTGATAAACACTATAGAATGGCAGGTTTTGTTCAATTGTGCTGATCACTGTTGTTAATATTTAACATACAGTATTAGTTTACATCTTCAAAAAGTTAGTCATCAAAGTGTTGGCCTTTCTGTGCATCCAGTATATCAGAATTCAAATGTCATTGAAACACAAGCAAGGTAGTGCTTCAGTTAAGTGTTTTGGTTCAAGAAAGGGCCTAGATAGTCTAAAATAAAGTACTGGCAATCCCCATCTGTGTTTCTAATCTAAGACACATGGGAAAAATATTTAAAATGTGGAAATTCAAACCAAACTACTTCAATAACCATTGGCTGGAGCACAGCTCCCAAGATGGGCCTCCAATTCTATGTCCCGTCTGTTTACTTCTGCATACTCTTTCGCTCTTGTGATATATACCACTTACACAAAATTCTTAGGAGTTGAATTCTTGAAAACATCTTTTTATACCAGACCAAAAATTACTTATACACATGGTGTAGCAGGATTGTATCTCCATTTGTACCATAACTGGATAACGCTTCCCTGTGTTTGATCCTAAAGGAGTCCTGAATTGTTGTTGGAGGCATAATGACTTAGCTTATTTTACAGTCCAGAACAGTAAAACCTTTTGTTTCCTGTGGCATAACAAATCAGCAGTTCAGTTCCTTGTGACCACTTTGTTTTACACATAGAGTCTGCATACAGACGTTGACAACTTTGCCTCCCTTCACTTGAGGAATCCCTTCCAGGAAACGAAGCACCAATCCTGTACTCCATCAAGCAAATGCTTATATGCTGGACCCCATCTCACCTCCACAACAGCAGAAAGCCTTGTAAGGACTCACCTGGGTGACAGCTGCTACAGATTTCAAGGGTGGGATTTATGGATTTGTTGCAAATTAGTTTGTTTCTGTGAAGGTAAGAAAGAAGAGACTTGGGTGTGTCACTGTGTAAGAACCCTCCTTAGGCTGTAGCTCTTGTGAGCTCTGACTAGCTAGGCACACAGAAAAATGAGAAAAGAAAGCAAAACCGAGCGTGCTGTACTGGAGAGTGCTCACCAGCAAGCCTGCCAAATGCCAGAGGCTCTGGATCCCCCCAAAAAGTAGAGGCAAGTATTCCCTTTATATACCATTTCTATTGCATCTGAGCAAATAGACTAGGAATCAGTGTTTTAGTCATTCTTCTTTGCTGTCTCCCAGTGGAGGAGGCCTTACTTGGGGTTCTTATTGCACAGAGAAGCTGTCAGGATGCTCCCTGCTCTTCCTGTAA
Source organism: Grallaria varia (assembly GCA_013396735.1). Classification (NCBI taxonomy): domain Eukaryota; kingdom Metazoa; phylum Chordata; class Aves; order Passeriformes; family Formicariidae; genus Grallaria; species Grallaria varia. The sequence goes on along the minus strand of VWZG01004495.1, from coordinate 788,182 downwards.
ATCACAGCCTGCGTGGCCCAGAGCAAGTTAAAACCTCTGAATCTCAGCACTCAGCTGTCCTGCACTGGGAATTAATTATGTCTGTCTGTCCTTCGGATCAGAGCTCTGTGCTCTGTTAAGGGAGTAATGGAAGGGAAAGGGTTCTCTGTTCTCTCTTTCCCTTGTGACAAGAACTAAGATTTTAAAGAGGGTCAGGATTTTTCTTCTAATTGCTCTTTATTGCCTGTCTCCAGAGGTGCCTTCACTCTGGCTTTCATGGAGCTTGGGTATGCCAGGATTGTAACAAGATAGCTGAGAAATCCTCCCTGTATCAAACCCAGTTCACCCAGAAAAACAGGGTCTTTCTGAAAGGACTGAAGACTTCCTTCAGACACTTGAATACAAGTCAGATTGGGTAAGAAAAAAAGGAGTCCTTAAAATCGATGCCTTCATGCAGGGCCACTTTTCTTGTCCTGGGCAATGTGAATTACACCTCTTTTCTTTCATGAATCATGAGGAATTATACAAACATTATAGTTCTCCCTGATCCTATACAGGAAACCTCCACGGTAAAGTAATATAGTAATATTTTTTCCTTTAAATGGAACAATTCGAAATAAAAATTCATTTTATGCTTGGGTAGAAAAAGATAAGAGATATCCTGTGCTCCTCAAAGAACTGTAAGACTCAGGTAAGTACTTCTGATTAAAGTCAAATGCTAAATGACTTAAGTAAAACCAAGTCATAAAACTTGAAACCAAATCTGTCTGATTTTAGTTAGGAAACTACCATACTCTTAGAAGATACAGTTTCCAAAACATTTCTCCCTTTTGCAAGAAATGCATTTCTCTGAATTTTGAGTATTAACTGTGATCATGCAGAACAATTTCTAAAGGGTTTCCTTCTACTACACATTTTCAAACATGAGTCTTGATGGTTTCTTTTTTTTATTTTTTAATTTTGAAGTGTCAAATGGGATAATTTGAAAGAAAAATTTATACTTGGGTAGGGGAATATGTTTAGTTGCACATATATAACTGCTACGAACACCTATCAACCTTAACAAGGAGGGGTTTTTCCTATGCCTGGGAAAGCCATCCATTGCCTTTTTACAAATGGAATGTTACAACACCAAATTCAGTGTGAACAAACGTTGTGCCACTCAGTGAGAGCAGGGTGGAATTAAACGGTGTCTTCAATCTGTATCAAACAGCAAATACAGAAACTCTTATTCTCCAGTTGGAGATGTGGGTGGTCTGAATGTGACAGGTGGTAACTGAGTGGTCCCGAGAGCACTGCCCTGATAACTGCACTGGTCAGAGCCCTGCGTGTAACACCAATGCAGACAGCAGTGCAATGGTGTGCAGAATATCCAGGATTCAGCTCTCTGACACATTGGGGCAAACTTTCATTTAGTATGGACCAACCTCTTGACAAATACAGGTCTTTTTAACTTACCCTTGGAACTATTTCATTACATTTATCTCACAAATGTATACAACAGACTGCAGATGTGACAGAAATTCACTATTTTGGGGGACGTACAGACTTCACTGCCCTTTCTCTGTTCTGTAAGACTGCAATTTTTTAACTCAGAATGGTAAGGGTTTTGATTAAAACCTACAAACATACCATTTGGTAGAAAACCTTACATTAAAATTCTATAAGTTGGACTTTGTCCAAACTAGAATCTTCAACTCCTTTTGCCACATCAGTAAATGCTAACAGCTTTCATGAAGGGCTAAGATCCCCTCTCTGAACTCATGATTTTACTGGATCACCATCAATTCCCTTAGACAGCAACCTTTACCAGTGAAATAAATTGTGTGTGATGTTCATAGATCACACAACAGCCCAGGCTGGTGGGAACCTCAAAAGATCCCCTGCTCCCACATTTTGTAGAAAATGGGACCTGATGGGATTATCCTGCTCCCTGCCCACTGTGTCTGGAGAACTTCCAGGGGCAGGGACATCACCACATCTCCGCGGAGATTCTTCCAGTCATTGACTGCTCTCACTGGAAGAAATTCCTCTCTTACACAAAGATGAAAAATTTTCCCTGTGCTTCTGGTGTCTCTTGCCTTCAAAACAATTAAGCATTGTTTTATTTATGCCAGAGCATAAATTTACTCAAGTCAACTTTGTCAGAAGTCCGTTCATCAACGTGTTTAATTTTATCCCAATACAGTGAACCATAAAAGCATTTCCCTCCTTACCCTGGGCCTCTTAAAAGCAGACAACTGTTATTTTCAATCAGCTAAGCCTGAGCACGTTGATTTAATCTCTGATGTTTTTCCTTATTCTTGAGGGGTCTGGCCAGTTCAGAAACACTTTTGTCAAATACTTTGTACAGCATTGTGTAATAAACTTCAGTTTACTAGATTTATTATTAAACTTCAGCAGTGATTGTGTCACATGTTTGGGGAAATGTAAAGTACATATGGCTACAGCCATAAAGATTATAGAAATTTTTGTGCAAGAAGAAAACTATGGTAATTTGCTTAGATGCTTATATGCTGCACTTGTACTACAGCTTTGGCATCAAAAAAGCCATTAACTGAACTGTTGCTACCATTCCTGGCTATCTCGAAGGGTAAAAAGGTGTTTGACTCTCTGAAGGATCTCTTCTGGCCCTCTGAAGAGAACACATAAACAGACCCATCAACAGCTGCAAAGAGCAGGTTCCAGTAGTGACATGTATAGATCTGAAAGTTAGTTCAGGAATCGAATAGCATGCATAGAAAAGTATTTTCAATAAGAATATGAAAAATATATTTGTTCATTTTTGAACAGTAGCTTCATGTGAAGTATGAAACACTAATTTCTGTGTCTTATTAACGGTACAGATTGTCAAAAGCATGTTTATTAGAAGATTATAATTTCTCCTCATTACTTCCCCTAACTACATAGTAGGAATATAGTTAAATCTGTTTCTGGGGGTACAGCACTCTGGAAGGTGCCACAAGAGAACTCAGTGGCTTTCCTAAGTGAAGGCAAGAGAGCCAAAGTATTCACTACTTGAACTGCAACATTTCCTGGTACAAAGTTCTCTTCTTGTGTCTTTCCATTCATCTTTGTTAAATGTACTGGTTGTGCCAAAATGTGTGTGATTTTCTTTGATTATAAGCTCAAAAAATTATCATTTCTCTCCACCATATCCCCAGCATATTCTTAACTCTTGTAACCACCCAGAAGGCTGGAAGAAACAATATGCTTTATGGGTTTTTGTACCTTTATCTCAACTTGCTTCATTATTTTAAGGTAATTTGTAGAAATCTCATCTCTTCCAGACTTATGTCCCCTCATTAATTTTGGATTAAATTGTCCAAAGCACTTAGAAGACAGCCATGGTGCCTAGAGTTGTTTTAACAAACAAGACTAGAAGCGCTCACCTTTTTCCCCTGCCACTTCCATTACTACTGTTCTTCATCACACCACCGTGGTTTGTGTTGAGTAAAGGACAGAGATGTAAAGAATTCAAAAGGAGTCATTAGGTGCACTATAAACGGCAGTGGCAAAATCTGCCAGCTAACAGTAGCAACATGTATGTAGAAAGGAGAAAGTACATGAAGAAATGTTCTACTTGTGGTACAGGAAATCAGGCTTGTGTTTCCCAGGTGAGGCTTTGAGAGCATCACCAAGAATGATGCATCCTCTGATGAAAAGGCCCTGGGCCAAAACACTGCAGAACAGAGCTACTTATACAATATTCTGACATTCACTGACAATTATTTTCTCCTTTAATACAATTTTGCTACTGTCCTTTTCACGTACAGTGTGGGAGGGAGTCCTGCAGCCTTTTTAGCCTCTAATCTTATCTCCAGGTTAAAGGGTGCAGATTCTCCCTTAGGTCAACTGACTGAGCTGGATGGAATTATGACTGAAGTAAGATTTAAAATGTGTAGATTTAAAAATTAAGGAGTGTGCTTATGAGTGTGAAACATCGAAACCCTCACCTAATTTGCAATATAGAGGGCAAAGGCAGATCTCAATATATATAATGTTACTGAATACCAAATTTGGGCAGAAATTTACTATCACCTGATGGTGTTTCGCTTCTTTCTCTGGTTGCCCTCCTACAACACAACCCACCCCGCTGCAAGTGAGAGTTTGACACTGTTGCCTCTTAAGACTTCATTCCATCACCAGCTTCTGTTTTCAATGACAGCGTAACACCTCAAACCCCCATTTTCACTTGCAAAGTGTGTCTTGCTGACTAACTCTCAAAGATAAATATTCCATGTTCTGTTTCACTTCAAACTCGTGTAATGAACCATTTCTCAGAGGGAATGCTCTTCTTAACATCATCATAAAAGGGGCGAGAAATTACTCTTGCCCATGAGGTACTTAACTACTCACTGCAACGAGTCCTGGCTGCAATTTCTGTTTCAAAGCAACTTAAGAGCTTTGACGCGTCTCCCTGGCGGGTCCGCTCTGCCTCCACATCAGGCGCCCCCGTGGCCGCCTCAGAAGGGCCCCATTGCACAACCGGCCCTCGGGGGTTCGGCGGCGCCTCTGCCCGACGGCGACACGGCCCCGCGAAGCGGCGCGGGGAGCGTTTGACGGGCGGCCGAGGATGGGAGGGAACGGGTAGGGACCGGATGGGATGGGGTGGGAAGAGAAGGGAGGGGAGGGGAGG
>VWZG01004495.1:751074-783236 GCA_013396735.1 Grallaria varia | reverse complement strand
TGCCCTTGTGCGCCCGGGGCGGAGCGGCCGTGCCCGGGCCGCGGCCCTGCGGGAGGAGCGGCAGGACGGGTGGTGATAGTGAGGAATTCCGCCTGGCCCCGAGCGCTCCCTGACGCGGGAAGGCGTTTGTGCGGCCACAGGCGTCAGTGCCATTGTTAAGCAGAGGCGGCTGGAGATCGCGCCTTAGGAAAATCAAGTAACTTGCCGTACAACTTTGTGTGCTTGCCGCACGTGACGCGTGTTGCCCGCCAGGTTTAGGGGGTAAAGGGAGCGTTTCCCGCTTGTTTCTTTTTCTGTTCGGTTTTTTTGGAGTGGTTTTTTTGGGGTTTTTTTTTGGGTTTTTTTTTGTGTTTGTTTTGCCGGGGTTTTGTTTTTGCCCAGAATTCAAAAGCGCGACGGTGAGTGTTTCCAGGATTGCAGCCGAGCTTTCTTTCACTAGATTGCAGTTGCAGGAGATAGACACCGGGAGATCCTGCCTTCGGCCATGGCTCAGTTCGGAGGACAGAAGAATCCCCCCTGGGCTACTCAGTTTACGGCCACCGCCGTGTCTCAGCCAGGTCAGTTTTCAGCTCTCACCGTTCGACCCTTGACATCTCGGAGATTTGGGGATTCTGTAGTTGACTGTGCACTTAAGAGTGGCACCGTGCTAACTAACTTATTTAAAGTCTGTTTGAATGGTTAAAGTTGGGAGTTTTTCCCACAGTAGGGATATTAAAGGTCATTGCCTAATACTGGCTGTTGGTTTTGTTTGGTTGGGTTTTTTTAAGGGATGATAAGTGAAATCCCAGGTGAATTTGTACTGATTCAGTCAGCAAACAACATGCCAAGTTACTTGTATCCAAAGATGTGTAAATTAAATTACCTTTTATGAAATTACATCTCTCTAGATTAAATAACAGCACTAATAAGCCATTACAGGTTTTTAAAGTGCTGTCTGACTTTAATTTCCAGGGCAGCCTAAATCAATGTTTACAGATTATTTAGCTTTTATTAGTATATTGCACATACTTCACATAGGGGAAAGTTCTCTGAAATTTGTTACTTGGCTGAGGAGGCTTTTTTTAAATGCTAAATTAGAACGTAAGGATCCCTGTAACAAAATTCATTGCCCTTATAATGGCAGAGGGTTTCCTTTGACTTGGCTAGAAGCCTTGTTTCAGTGCAGGCCACTGTATTATAAGAACTTAGCTGGGTCCGTTTTCCGTGTTGGTTTATAGCACAAAAGGTTTTGAGGCAAGGATGTGAAGGTTGCTGCATGATGAATTTTGGTGCTTCCATTTCCAGTTCTGTTGTGCCTTTTGCTCCTCCTGAACGCAAATGGTTTATTAACTAAATATTGTAGTTACACTGTGTGATGTGAAAGGGCTTCAAGCAAAGCTGGGATGGGAGGCAGTGCCTTGCTAAAGGCTGGTGTGGTTTCAGTAGTTGCTCACATTTGATATGAAGTTCAGTGTCGCACCTCCTTTGTCTGGGAGCCTGGCAAAGGCTGGGAATGCACCTTGGAGGTTCATGTGTGGAGTGGGAAGAACACATCTTTGGCCTGGCTCAGCTTTCTTTTCCAAAGTGAATCTTCTGTCTGCAGTTTTTCCATTGGTCACTGTTTCAGCTGTATCCTCAGGGAATGACTGCCCTCCATGTGTTTCACAGTACTCTGGCCCAGTGTGCGTTTTCCTTCATGCCCATTCTGCCCCATTCCCTGCCTGAACTGTTACTCTGCCTAACCAGCTGCCCACAGGCAAGTTTTCACTGTTTCTCTGAACATTTCCCTTATCCAAATGCCACCGTCTCCTGCAGGAAATTCCTTGACAGTTGGAAAGGATTGGCATTGGGATCATGGGAAAGACAAACTGTGCTTTTAGTTCTCCTGTGTGGCTGGGTGAGACATTGGAGCCATCAGAGGATGGGAGCACCTGGGCTGGGCTGTTCTTGATGTGTTGGCTGATGTGACAGCTGATGCATCAAAAATAGGGGTGGAAGATGGAGAGCCAGCTCCAAAACTTGCCAAGGGGGGCAGCTGGCAGTCATCCTACAGCTCACTATGGTAGGACCAGGAGAGGGCCCTGGAGAAGGGGTGGATGGAGTGTACATCAACTTCTTAACCATTTTCTTACACCTGTGATTCTGCCCTGGGCCAGCCTACTTTGGAGCCTCCTTAAATTAAATGAAGTTCAAAATGTAACTGGGATAGGAGTGGTCAACATCAGTTGCTGTGAGATTTTTCGTCTGCTCAATGAGGACACATCTCCAGGGATTTTTAGCTGTTCATCTGATCTAGCAGCACCTGACTCAAGCATGAGAGCCATTAAAGACCTAACATTTGAGTGCACTTTTGCCTTCTTCCTGTGCTAGTCCCTCGTTCCCAGTGTCCTCTTCAGGCTGTAGTGTCTTCTCTCCAGTATCACTTAGAGCCTTTAGCTCCCTGTGTCCTTTGCTGCACTCCTCTCCTATTCCTGCTGCAATATACAATCACCGTGTCTGCATCCTCCTTCTTCCCTGTCTGCACCTCTGAATCCAGTCCCTGGGATTCTACTGCCCAGCTCCTGTTTTAGTACATACTTGTTCTCCTGGTTTTTTTATTGGCAGTTCTGACTGATTTATAATCCAGAGTACTGCTTCTCACCTGTGCCCATGCCCCAGAAGTTGGGCATATCTGCTTACCCGTGTGAATCCCAGTGTTTGTTAACTCACTTTAAAAATACACAGTTACCAAATTTTTATGTATTTTCAGAGATTTGGCCAAAGGTGTTACATGTATTTAAGCATGCCAGCTGTTTCTGTCCAAGTGTCAGGTTCCTTCTCCAAAGCATCGAGGTGCTTGGGTATGAGGGAAAGAGATCTTTATTTTTATAACACAGGCAACATGATATATGGTTTTTCCCTAAGCTGTCAAAAGTGGTGAGTGACAGTGTTATAAACCCAGTTTGGTAATTGCAGAAAGGTAACTACCTTTAGGGTTGGGGGTTTGTGTTTTTTGCTGGTTTGGTTTTGGGGTTTTTTTGGGAGGTTTTTTTGTATTGCTGAAGTGGATGCTGTCTTGGCCATCCCTGCTGAGGAAGTAACTAAATGAGTTGAAGCTCTTATTTATTAAGGTGTGATGTTCTGAGGTAGTTGTAGAGTGATGTACTGTGTAATGAAGGGTTCTGGGATCCCCTTGGGAAGGGTTACTAATTCCTCTCTGTGCCCGTGGTACTGGAAAGGAGATGGGCAGTTCCAGGTGCCAGCAGGGATCGATGTGTGAAGAAGACCCTCCTACATGTAACACAGCCAATTTCTCTACTCCTCTCATCACATGACTAAAACCAGAATAAAGCCCCCACCATGCTGGTTAAGCACTGCTAAAGCATAAATTAAATTATAAATGAAGTCATGCCTACTGCAGAAAATTACTTTTAACTTGCATAATGATGTGCAAACTCCAGAAACGCCTGCAAAGGAGAATCCCCTCCTCTCCTCTCGGCAATTTGGTTTAGACATGTCTTTGGTTTGTGTGGCACTGCTTGCCACATGCTATTCTCAGGGTTATGATGAAAAGCCTGTTTTTATAGAACTGTAGAGCAGGGGAAGCCCCAGCTATGCCATGTTCTGGCTCACCGAGGTTGTTGTCTTTGCTGTATCAAGACTTCATTGCACTAGAGTGAAGAATGGTGCAGCTGATGAAAGCTGAACTGCCTGTAGCTCAGTATATGGTTATTGCTGGTGGCAAAGTGTGAGAACAGGACAAGCCTGTGGTGGATCTCCAGCCACTAGGGAAGAGTAGCTGATGCACAGTTTGCTGACTTGCTGTAAACAGATGTCCTGTAACAAATACTCTGAGCCTAGTCTCTAGTGGGTGCCAAAGGAGTATTTTTGGAGTAGGTCATGTGGTGTTTGTATTGCAAGTGTGTTAAACTTGAAGAGACTTGAAAACCCAAGGACCCACTCTCACCATTTCTGACAACTGTGAGAAGGGTCCGGAGCCCTGCACAGAGTTCTCCTTTAGTGCAATTGTAATAAATCTAGGTCACTTACCAAGGAGACAGATGTAGCTACATACTTTGAAGATGTTTCCCTAATTTTAAAAGATCTGTAGATTTTAGAAGTAGGAAGAGAGCCCAATAAATACTATCTTTGTTACAACAGAAATATCTGTTGCCATAAAAGATGCCTGAGCTGCAGCCTGGGACTGCAGTTTGTGTCCAAGCCCTTTGAGCTGGCCATGCCATGCAGTATTTGGGAGTTGTTTGGGCTGCATTTGAAGGAAGGCATCTCCACCACTGTACTTACTGAGATCATTACAAATCCCAAGAAGCTATTGTTTGTCACTGCACGTGCTTGTTGCCAGTAATAATAATACGGCAGTCAGATGTCAAGTCCACACTCAGTCTGTGATTCATTTTCTGTCTCTTGTTTTCCTCTGTGATTTTTTCCTCTTTTTTTCTTTTTTTTTAAACTACTAATGCAAACGCAGTTGCCTAATTAATTGGGGCCTGTTTGACCAAGATGAGTGCACAGATGAAAGGTAGTCCCATTAAACTCCTGGAATACTTCAGGGCAAAGCAGTAGGAACAAGATACAACTCTGAAAAACTTGTTACTACAAGTGTTACCATTTGAGGGGATCTTGGCAGTCTATTGTCTTTGCCCTTTCTTAATAAGTTGGTCTGCAGTGTTGTGACAGATACCCAGTTAATATTAAATGCTCTAAAAGTGACAGTAGAGATGGCAAAAAAAAGGGTTGACGAAATGGGATAAGGGTCTTGGAGTGGGCTGGGAATTGCTTGAGATAATTATGGGTTGTGCTGAAAGGGAAATTGCTGTAGTGAAACTGATGGGCCAAATAATCCCAAGATCTGGTTCTTGGGAGTAAGCATTTTTGTGGGTACTCTTGGTACAAAAAGTAGGAGAAAACTTGCTTTAGATGATGTTTCCCAACTTCCCCCCCCTGCGCTGGAACAACATTAGGATAGAACATTAGACTGGGTGACAGTGGCTGGCACACCACGCGGATTCAAAGGTGACAGCATGGAGTGAGTCTGCACTAATGGGAATTTCTGCTCAGCATGTGGCAGTGAGAGGAGAGAGATGAACACACTGGTTATTTGCCTTGAGTGAGCCAGCAAAGCAGTGCAGCCAGGAGAAGGGAAAGTTGTCCCAGGATGCAGCAGCAAAGCTTTTGAATTATAATTAAAGTCTGCTTAAGGTGTGTTACATGAGGAATTGGTGAGTTTCAAGATGAGCGTGTGCTTCTGGATGATCAAAAATGCACATTCAGATTGAAGCTGATGATGAAGCAGGAGGCAAGAGGATCAAGAAAATGAAAGAAGCTTCAGATTTTATTTGCTGGCTTCTGAAGAAATGCGAATGTTGGAATTTTCCAGGAGATAAAAATCATTAAATGCTGTACACTGCAGAATGCTTGGTTTCACTTTCAAAATACTGTCACTTCCTGGAATAGTTTTGTGACAATATTTAATACTGATTATAGTGATAGTGATTATTTTCACTGTTGCTTATATATTTCAAAATTGTAAGGTGATCAGTGCCATCCACTTTGTTTTCTGAAGACTGTGCTCTGCTGGAAAGAGCAGCATGGTGGGGACGATTGCATTGTCCAGCAGCTGTTGGATTGGGTACAGCATTTTTGTGTGTGTTATGGTAATGGATCACCAACTACAACCAGTGTGTTCCTGCGTCCTTGGGTCAGGAATGAGAGCTTCATTTTGCATCAGTAAGAACAGTGTGGAGCACCAACTCCACAGGAATACTGTAAATCTGTTCTTCATTTCATTGTGCCTCTTTAATGGCTTTGGAAGAGAAAGGAACCCTGTTCCTCTTGAATGTTCCTCAGTTTGAAGATGGCTGGCTGACCTGTTTTTGCTGGCAGGGTGTTTCCCTGCCGAGTTTCTCTTTGGATTTATTTAAACATGGGGACTAAACTGATAGCTTTATGAACTGATATATGATCATGCAGCTGCCAATAACTTTAAAAAAAAATCCTGCCGAAGAGGGAGCAGGTTTCCAGACACGTTTGCAGTTTTTCAGTCAGATTTGTATTTTGCAGGGCTCCTTGTCCCCTAAAGATTTTGCCTGTAAATCTTAAGCACACCTAGTCCAGAAGCATAGCCTGTGGGTAGCTGCTCCTCACGATTTGCTCATGTTCTGTGGTGAATTAGAGCTGGTATGGCAGTAAAATAAACTATAATCCTTCCTTCCAGGCAGTTTGTGTCTAAGCAGCACAAGCCCTTCCCAGTGAGAGCTGGAGAGAGCTCGACTTGGTCCCTTTATACGTGGGGACTGATTAAACTCCTGTTGTTACAAGGTTGTTCCTTCTCCACCAGCCCCCCCCTCGTCCAACACCCCGCACTGGGCGGACAAAGCCAGCACTGAGAGAAGTGAAGCCTTGTGCTGTTGCAGAGGACATGAGCCTGTTCCATGAGCCTCTGTTTCACAGCTGCTGTTTCAGTAAAGATTTCTCTTGCCCGCAGATAGAATGAAATGAATTAATTCACCGAACAGAGCAGTGTCTTCATTTGGCTCATCCAGAACCTGAAATAAGTTCAGGAGAGAATACAGGGCGGGGGGTGTCTGTGGGTGTGTGCAGGTGGGGATGACAACTATAAAATCACGAGCAGGTCCAGAGAAGGAAATTTAGGTCTCTGTGCCTTTGCTGTGGTTTACTGTTGGTAAATTAATTTAGAAGGTAAATTAATTTAGAAGAGAAGCTAGTGAGGTGTGATCCTTTATGTTGCTTGCTTCGGGAGTCCAGCACCACAATCCTGTGTGTTGTGTCCCTGTTAGGAGCCTGGGCTGTGTGAGGCTGCTCCGAGGGCTCAGTGTGTGTGTTCCCTTTGCAGCTGCCCTGGGAGTGCAGCAGCCCTCGCTGCTGGGAGCCTCTCCGACCATCTACACGCAGCAGACGGCGCTGGCAGCGGCAGGTCTGACCACGCAGACCCCCACCAACTACCAGCTCACCCAAACAGCCGCTCTCCAGCAACAGGCTGCGGCTGCAGCAGCTGCCCTGCAGCAGGTAAACACAGAGAGCACCAGCAAACACTGTGACGGGGGCACTGCAAACCAGCACAGGGCTTTGGGAAGCTGAAGCACCTGGGACCAAAGGGGAACAGGAAATGGGGAACCTTGCGGTGTAAAGCTGTGTAAACAACAGTGGGACTGTAGGTTAGAGCTGTCAGGAGTTGTATTAGTCTGTGAAGGGGGGAATTTTGGCTGTGGAGGTGCTGACTTTTAGCGATGGAAAGCCTTTTGGAAGAGGGAGTTTTGATGCATCTAAACTAAGAATCTCAAGTATTTTCCATCACTATACATATATATACATATATATATATCCTCAATAGCATTTTGCATGATTTCATACTGTGCCCTAGATACTAAGTGTCAGGCTTAACAAGAACTGCTGAATTCAGCTAGAAAGAGAACATCAGAGTCTACTCTAAAGGCTCAGAACATATCTTATGAAGATAATAGATGTTGGTATTATTAGTTTTGTATTAGGATTGTTAATTGTTAATAGTTTATATCTAAAATTGCTAAGCAAATAACTTGTGTTTGCTATTATTGGGGTAATAATACTCCTGTTTATGAGATATTTTGCTTTTATCTGTTTCAGCAATATTCACAGCCTCAGCAGACTCTCTATAGTGTACAGCAACAGGTTTGTCTGATTCTTACTGTGTACATCACAAATAACTTGGCCAATAATGTCGGTTGTGTGTCTTGTAGGATTTGTCTCCGAAATCATCCTTGTGTGGGAAGTTGTTAAAGAAACTTAAGTAATATTTTTTTGTAGTAAAAGAGAACTTGAAGTTCATAAACTTGGAAAGACATATCCAGAATGAAAACTTGCCTACCTTCATTTTAAAAATATTCCATGTGTACATGATTCCTGCTAAACTTTGCTCTAAACAGGGCCGTGTATTTTAACTGCTGGAAAGATGCTGTCCCAAAAAAGTTCGTTTTTACACTTTGGGTTTTTTTCTGTTCTTCAAAGTTAACAGGATTTTGAAAAAGAGTAAAAGGGCATGGAAATTATAGGCCCAAGCTTCTTCAGCTGCCAAAACTTTTTTTGGTATTGCTGTTAACTTTCAGTTCCAAAAAATCTAGCATTTCTACTTAGTGAATAAACCTGGATTGTACAATCTTAAAATGAACCCCAGGAGCACAGTTTTATGCATATGCAAACTGCTGAAATGACCAAACCCCAAAGGACTATTAACTGACTCAGGTTAAGCAAAAACTCTTACTTGTAAAGAGGAGGTAAAATTGTACAATTTCCTTAAACATATAAAATTAATTTATAACCTTATTTATTTTAAGTTGCAGCAACCTCAGCAGACCCTTTTAACTCAGGTTAGTTTGGTTTTATTGTTTGGTCTTCATCCCCAAACACAGATAATGAGAGAGTGCAAATTTGTGACATCTTGGGTACTTTAAACTGTAAAATGAACAAATATGAATGGACATTTTATTGGTACAGGTTTATTTTATCCAGATGTTAAAATATGCATAGCCTTGATTTCAAAAATGATAAACAACCACTTTTCCTCAATCTTGAAGGGAATATGTGTGTTGATTATATTTTAATGTTGTTTGAACTTCAAGTGTCCAGCTGTTTTGCAGTAAGTAAACAATGGGGGAAATCTTCTTTGTGAAGGAATTTAACTTCTTGTGTTAAGAGTATGTAAATAGAGAGGTTTAAAAAAAATCTTACTGAGCTTGATGAGTTTAAAACATGCAGCCATTTAACTCACTGTAAGTTGTTCTGGTTCTGTTTCACTTGAACTTTAAACAGGCTATAAAAAAAGATCAAAATAATTGACTTGATTTCATTATCATGCTCTGTTCTGCCTTTGTAAGAAGGCAGGCACATGAACTGGTGAGTTAGGGAGGGGCTCCTGTTGGCCTCAACCTTTACTGACTTCTAACTCTATGGCTGGGATGTAAATACAGGATAATCTCTGAGTGTGTATTCCTGGCAAAGCTAGGAATTCATCTACTCTCCAGAGTTGCCTATAAACAATAAAGCAATCGTCATGTCTTTTTTCCTGGACAGTTTTGGGGAGAGAAGGATAAACAAAGCCAGTCTTCAATCCAAAGAGGAAAAATGTTATCTTAAAAACCCCCAAAACTTCTACCTTCTGAAAATCTCTATGCAGAGTCGTTTCTGTGGAGTCATTTTGAGCTCTGTGTCCCTGGCTGGAGGGCCTGCTGCTCGTGGCTCTGCCCTTGGCTGCAGGATTTATGGCCTGCTGTATTTGCTTGCAGCCGGCGGTCGCGCTCCCCACCAGCCTGAGCCTGTCCACGCCGCAGCCCGCAGCCCAAATCACCGTGTCCTACCCCGCACCCCGCTCCAGCCAGCAGCAAACCCAGCCACAGAAGCAGCGTGTCTTCACTGGGGTGGTCACTAAACTGCATGATACTTTTGGCTTTGTGGATGAAGATGTCTTTTTCCAGCTTAGGTAAGCTGTACATACTTGCCTGCAGCGCTCTGATACCCTCCCTAAATCAAAGGGTTAGAGGGTTGCACTCTGATTCTGGGACTCCACTGATACGCCAGCAGTTAGTGTGTTTTCTTTAAACAATGAAAGTCAGGTGGCCAGAGAGGTTAGGAAGTGTTAGATCTGAGTTTTTTCGCATCAGTTTTTGAATTTTCTTGATATAAACCCCGAAGCTGGGAGATTCAGAGGGCGTTAGCTCCTTTGCAGAGCTTATTGGTGATTAAAAGCATAAAACTTGCTACCTGCCTGTCTTAACTCAATACTGTTTGGGGAACTTTTGCTCTTGGGCCAAAGACAGGGAATTACAAAGTTCTTGTGCATTCCCTGATCCAAAGCACTTCTGCTGAATCTGAGGGTAGATGCTCTTGTAATAAGCTTTTTTTAATGAACTTTGTCTACTTGCTCCCAACTTTAAATATAACCTGCAAATGTAAAACTAGCTAAATAAGGCTCTCACGGTGTGTTTTCTGTAATGTTTACAGTGCTGTTAAGGGAAAGACACCTCAGGTGGGTGACAGAGTTTTGGTAGAAGCTACTTACAATCCTAACATGCCATTCAAATGGAATGCTCAAAGGGTACAGACACTTCCAAATCAGGTACGTGGGGTTACCCAGTGTCACTTGGAGTGACTGCCTCTGGTTTAAGCTCACTCACGACTCATCTCTTGTGCTGCCAGAACCAAACCCAAGCCCAGCCACTGCTGAAGACGCCCCCGGCCGTCCTCCAGCCCATTGCACAGCAGACGTTCGGTGTCCAGCCACAGCCACAGCCCCAGTCCCTGCTGCAGGCACAGATATCAGCAGCTTCCATCACACCTCTGCTGCAGACACAGCCTCAGCCACTGCTGCAGCAGCCACAGCAGAAAGGTGCTCCTCCAGTTTTTTGGGGGTTGCTCTGGTGCTTTGCGTGTGATGGTTGGTTGGTTGGTTGTTAGTCAGAGGGCTGGAATAGTATGGAGAGGACTCTGTAATTTTCAGATTGAATATGCCTTCCTGCAGCTCTGTGCAAGGCACATTGCCTGCAGTAGCTTTGTGAAATCCCCATGGACTCCTGTTCATGTTCAGTTTTCATAATCTGAAGGCAAAGTCAATGTAATCTTTCTTCTTTCACAGTTTAAAGTATTAATAGCAGTGTAGTCCTTCAGCATCTTCTGCAGTGTTCAGCCAAATCGGGTTTCACACAGTTGTATTGTTATTCCTTGGTTTATTTATTTCAGTTAGCCATGTTGGCATTTGAGAGAAGAAACACTGCCTAACATGTCAAACCTAAAACAAAGGTGGTTATGGGGTCTCTTGAACTTCGTGTGGCTGAGGAATCAGAAATAGAATTGAGAATAAGATAATATTGACTTGTCTTACAGTAAAAGCAAGGGTAGAAGATTCTAAGCTATCACATAAGCAGAGGTCTTTTTTAATAAATGCTTTCTGTAAACTAATTAGTCCTGGTTGTTCATTGGTGTTTAGTAGTGTTTGCGCCATTTAAATAAGTTGGTTAAATAGCTTAAGACAGCAAAAATGTATGCCCAGGGATTGATGTAGCCGTATAATATATGGATTTAGGAATAATTTTTCAGGATGCCAGTTGTATTTACCAATGAATAGCCTCAAAAGTAAATACAATTTAGCTTTTCTTCAGTTCAGTGAGTAGGTGGTTTATCTGTCCTAATTTACTTTTCCAATAAAAGGCTTAGCTATTTACGACGATAGCTTCTATGTGCTTAGGTTATATTAGGTTCCATCTTAAAAAGATGCTTTTAAACTAGTGTCACTTGCTAAAGTCTTAGTTTGCATCAGAGAAGAAAAGCTTAGGTCTCCTGAGGTTTTTTTTGGCTGGCTGTTAATAATTAGATTAATTTGACTCTAGAGCTAGTTTAGAAAATGTGCACAAGTGAAACAAGTGTAAAGCAGCAATGTTTGCAGAGTGTAGGTAGTTCTGTATTGATCCTGTACATTTCTGTTCCAGGAGGTTTGTTACAGCCTCCAGTTCGTCTGGTTTCACAGCCTCAACCAGCTCGAAGGCTCGACCCCCCATCCCGATTTTCTGGGAGGAATGACCGAGGTGGAGACCCAATGCCAAACAGGAAGGATGACAGGAGGTGTGTAGACAGACTGTGATGAAAGCATTCCATGGACCTGTCCTCCCCCAAAGCTGTGCTGCTTCAGAGTGGGCCAGAGAGACACACAAATGGCTTTACCTCAGCTGTCAGTGAAGGGTTCTTGTCTCTCTGAAGTGAAGGAGTTCTGTAACCAATGTCTCTGGTAGAGAGACTGTACTGAAAGTTCTCTCCTTTTTGTGAGTCATCTCTGACAGCTGTGGCTTCCCTTGTGCCAGGAACCATTTTGTGTTGCCAATGTGCAAAAACAGTTGTCTCTTGTCTGTGTTTCTTAAGCCGTGAGAGAGAGCGAGAGCGCCGCAGGTCCCGGGAGAGATCCCCCCAGAGGAAGCGCTCCAGGGAGAGATCGCCCCGGCGGGAGAGGGAGCGCTCCCCTCGCAGGCCCCGGCGCGTCGTCCCGCGCTACACGGTCCAGTTCTCCAAGTTTTCCTTGGACTGGTATGTTTGTAGTGCCAGGTGTTCACCTACATCCCCTTGAATCGTGGGCACAGGTCACTGAGCTGTGTCAGCACACGTGTGTAGTCGGTGTCAAATGACGGTCTTGTCTTTAAAGAAAGATCAAATATGTAATGGCTGAGAACTTTGTATTATAAACTTCTTTGAGGTTCTGCATTATTTTTAAATGCTTTATAATCCTGTTTAATAAATACTGCCTAACATGCATACACCTTAACTGGAAGAGGCTTTAGTAATTATTTGTTTTTAAATGTAATCCATGATAGTCTAACATAAATATAGTGCTCTTAAGATTTTTATACGTACAGTATCAAATATACAACACTTGCATTTGCAATTATTATACCCCTTAATTGTGTGCTTTGTGAATAGTTGCTTTGTTGCTGTACCTTTGAAACCAGGCTCTCTCTTTCAGCCGGAGCTGTGATATGATGGAGCTGAGGAGGCGGTACCAGAACTTGTACATCCCGAGCGATTTCTTTGATGCTCAGTTCACATGGGTGGATGCTTTTCCTATGTCTAGACCATTTCAGCTGGGAAACTACTGTAATTTCTACGTAATGCATAGAGAAGTAGATCCTATAGATAAGAATGCTGCAGTCCTCGATCCACCTGATGCTGATCATCTGTACAGTGCGAAGGTTTGTATGGGCTTCCACTCTTCTCATTGTTCATTAGAAGTGCTTTTTATCAACAGGGTGCAAAAGGGAGGATAACTGTACTGAAAATAGTCTACAGCTATTTAAACAAAACACAGCATTTTAAACTTTTTACTGAAAAGCTGGTATGTAGAGCTTGAAAAATCCTGATTGGAATTCAGTTTGTCCTAAATCTTGTGTTTACTGAGAGCTCTTCCATTCTCTGCACCCAGTTGCAGTGATCTGATTATAGCAAAGAAAGCCAGCTCCTGCAAGATCTCCGAATTATTTCTTAGGCAATTCTTTCTGAATAGTTAATGGAGCCGTTTTTTTTTTCCTTCAGGGGTACTTTCTGTGCAGTTTGTGTTGGTCTGTTTAGTGGTATCCCCTTGCCTCCTTTCCTCATGTCAATATTTATTGTTTTGTTTAAAGTAGATTGAGATTATCTGAATGTCAAAGTAAGCTGCATCAAGGGCTGTAATCATGTATGAAAGACCCCAGTATCAAAACATTTTCCTAAAACCTACTCCATTTGAAATATCTTTCATGAAGATAGGTCTGAGATTTCTAGGTCAGTCTGTTTTAGGAGTATTACACGTTACAGATAGGTTTAGAAACAACTGCCTTTAACCCATGTATTTCTGAAAGACTTAACTTACTTGCCTTCTGAGTATAAAAACTTTAAAGCCTTGGCTTAAGTGTCTGCCATACTGTTTTTTCAGCCTATTTGTGCAGAGCAAGTGTTGTCTTTCAGAAGGTTAAGCTTCAAAATACAGTCAGTAACTGAGAAAGAGAAGAGCATCCTGGTTCATCATATACCCTCTTTAGGGGGCAAAGCAACCTTGTTAGTTTTTGCTACGTGTGTTTGCAAGTTGTGGTCATTGTTTACCAAGGCTGATGTGACTTCACCACAGGTGATGCTGATGGCCAGTCCCAGCATGGAAGATCTCTATCACAAGTCCTGTGCCCTGGCTGAAGATCCTCAGGAACTTCGGGATGGGTTTCAGCATCCTGCTAGGCTTGTAAAGGTAAATATGCTTAAATGCCAGCCACTTTTGGCAATAAAGGTTGGTTATAGAGCTTTACAGTGTTTGGCAGTAAGAGAGGATCTTGCAGGCAGCTGAGTGATGGTTTCATTTTTGCTCTGAAGAGACCTAGTTTATATGTCAAATCTTTTTCCAGTTTATAGGAACTTCATATTTACTGCTTTGTTCGGCTGAATTAAACTCGAAAAATTAATTTTGTTAGCTGTTTTTTACAAGCACTTAGTTGTTCTGTAAGGGGTCAGCTGTGAAGAGAATACACACGAAGCAACAGTTAAACAACCGTTGTGTTAATGAAACTTAACTGTTGTTGAACTGAACAACCTGTAAGTGCTGTGGTGTTTGAGGACAACAGACTTGTTTTCCACCTAAATTCTATTTTCTACCAAGTGGGAATACTTTATTTTACAGATATGATGCTCTTGTTGTCTCACGTTTTGGTAGTTTATCACTTTTAAGCAGGCACATCCATAAATGTGTATCAGAATTAAAACACCAGTTAAATTAGTATCTGTCTTTTGTGTTAGAAAGCTTTTAATTGCAAAGGAAGAAGCCTGTACCAATAAAAAAACTCTATGGAAAATCTTGAAGCAAGAATGAGTGATGATGTTTTAAACCTATTCCATTGCTGAAATAATCTGTGGAAAAAAAATAACTGAACTCTTTCTTGACTGATTTTCATTTTCAGATTTCAAAATAATGTGACGGTTTACTCATGGATTTCATTGTGTGTGCTGTGAAATATTCTTTGCACTTTGGGGAAATGACCTTTTACTCCTAGCAGGGGAACATTCAGAAGACTCTTTTTGTCTAGTTTTTAGTGGGTATGAAAGGCAAAGATGAAGCTATGGCTATTGGAGGACACTGGTCCCCCTCACTGGATGGACCTGACCCAGAAAAGGACCCCTCGGTGCTGATAAAGACGGCTATTCGTTGTTGCAAGGCTCTGACAGGGATTGACTTAAGTGTGTGCACGCAATGGTAAGTACTGTGCTGCAAAGCCAAGGGCGCTGTGGAAATACTTGTCTGTTACCAGGAGTTAAAAGAGAGGAAAAAAAAGCTGGAAAAACCTTTTTTCCTTTGTCAGCTGCTCTTGGTAGTTCAGGTAAACTACTCAAAGGATGTTCTGTTTGGTAATAAGCTTGATTGGTGCCAACTGTGCTGAATACTGCATTAAGAACTAATTAAAAATTCTGGATTTATTTTGACATGTTATATTGTAATTTTTTTAATGGATGTGTGTTGAAAATATTTTTCATTTTGTGCATAGCTGGAGAGGATCGTCAAGAGAACTTCATTTCATTGTTCTTTTGTTACAAATGAATAGCCGCTCGTTACACAGCCATATTTTCTCTTGATGAGTTTCTGTCCTGTGTTAACACCCATTTTAGTTGTACTAATACCAGGCAATTCTATTGTATGCTGAATTTAAAGTGCCTCAACAACTTCTATTTGCACATAAAACCTACATGCGCTGAACAACATGTTGTATAAAAAGCATTGTGTTGGTTTTCCTCCTTTTCAGTCGCGAACCCTTTTTACGAGTGTGCCAAAAGAGAAAATATGGCTTCCATAATTTTTTTCTTTAGATAAACTTCAAGGTCTTGCAGCAAAGTTTCTTTACTTGATGTGCTACAAGTGATCTAGGCTCTTTAAAATGTATTGTAGAATTTTTTTTCCAACATGCTTCTTCCCTTGCAACAGGTACCGTTTTGCAGAGATTCGCTACCATCGCCCTGAGGAGACCCACAAGGGGCGTACGGTTCCAGCTCATGTGGAGACAGTGGTTTTATTTTTCCCGGATGTTTGGCATTGCCTTCCCACCCGCTCAGAGTGGGAAACCCTCTCCCGAGGATACAAGCAGCAGCTGGTCGAGAAGCTTCAGGGTGAACGCAAGGAAGCTGATGGAGAACAGGCACTGAACGCTAATCCCTTTTTCTATTTCTGCTTCTCACAGGCACAGGAACACAGGCACAAAATGCACACCACATACTACACCACACACATACACAGGAGGAACATAACTGGTAACAATGACTGGTAAACCAGCTTTCAGCAGTGTAGTGGTTGTTGGTTTTTATTTTTATTTCAGCTAGTTCACTAACTTTAAATGTGTGTGTGCTGATATCACAAATGGAATTAAATTGTGCTTACGATGCGCAGAACATTTTTTATCATAGACGTAGTTGCTGGAATCTGGGACCAGTTGTTGAGTGAGATGCAGTTTATGAATAGCTGTCTTTAAACATTTTGCCATTTTCTTAAATTTCTAAATTCTCTCTTGTGGCCAGTTCTAATTGTGATATTTGAAACTGAACAAACACTAGTCTGAAACATCTGAATTTCAGGCCATGTGGCTGATCAACATCTTGGAATAAGGGAAAGTCTGACTGAACAAAGAGTAATTTGGAGGATTTAAAATCTGGGGGAAGATCACACACTGTGTGGTTACTGGAGACCAGCAGTGTCTGTGTAACCCCAACATTCTTTGTGGTGTTTCTTATCACCCTTTTGTGTTCCACAGATCTGGCTTGTATTGGCTGAGTGGCACTGTGATCATTTATAAAGTGGTAGAATGTGTGTGTGAACTTGTCAAAATAATAACTTTAGGAGAAGACTGTCTGAAACAGTTGTGACCTTGCACAGATCAGCAACAGAATTTAAAAAAATAACTGAAATGCTTTCAAGCTTTCTGAATGATAATTTCTAAATTTTATTTGTCAGGATGAAGAGGAAAAGGATGATGGGGAAGCTAAGGAGATCTCTACACCTACACACTGGTCTAAATTGGATCCAAAAACAATGAAGGTAACAAACAGTTTCTTAAAGCTTGATTCCCTGGTACATTTTCACTTTTTAAAACCTGAAACACAGGTGTTAGCTCCCTTAACTGAGCAAAAAAACTTCAGTAGTGTTTTCTCTTTGCTGATTTTATAGGTATTAGATGTGTTATCGCAATAAGCAAGAATGGCTCCTGATTTTAATAAGTGAATACAGCTACTTGAATCTGTTCTGAACTTTGTACAGGATATCACATACAATACCTTAACTGGAAATGAAAGTTCTGCATTAATCTCCTAGATTACTACTTGTATTAAAAAATGTGGAGTCTAAAATAATGTTAGTTTAAAAAGGCAATAGTTGTACAAGAATGTATGGTCAGGAGACATCATAAAAAGTTTCCTCAAAAGGACTAATAATATTAAACTCTTTTATTGTAGTAAAATCCTTTCCCTGCCTCTGAGAAAAGTCCCTCAGATAGGAGTTCTTTGAGGAAAACATACCTTTAAATCTAATATCAGTAAATATTAGTGCTTTTCAGCACATATTTAAAAAATGCAGTTGACTTCTCAGTGGTGTTTATTTTGCCTTCATTTTCTCTGCTAATCAAATGTTTTGTAATGTCTCTGCTTGATAGCACTTACAGAGCTTTTATTTACCAGGTAAATGACCTTCGCAAAGAGTTAGAGAGTCGAACCCTGAGCTCTAAAGGACTGAAATCTCAGCTGATCGCTCGACTGACAAAGCAGCTCAAAGTAGAGGAACAAAAAGAGGAGCAAAAGGAGCTAGAGAAGTCTGAGAAAGAAGAGGAAGAGGAGGAGGATAGGAAATCTGAAGATGACAAAGAGGTTAGGGTTTGGACATACGTAGTTTAAGTCTTAAGTACACATAAAATATTACATTAAAAATTTGTATAAATGAGTGTAAAAAGTCCAGGAATTTGTATGTGTTGAACCTACTTAGTTGTGCTGGGATTTTGTAGTTCTTGGATAACTGCACTGGGAACTTTTGCTGTAACTTGAGTTGCTGAATTGGAAAGAAATGTTGGCCAAGTTGAATTTCTTTATATCAGCCAAGACAGCTGAAATGTGCAACTGCACTTAGGGTGCCTGAATTAATGTTAAACCTTAAATGTACGGAAAAAATAAATCCCAGGCTCCTGAGAAAATCTGTGCTTAAGAACAAGTGAACAAATTTAGCAATATCTTAACTTCTTAAAGCTACATGAAAAGCAGCTGCTTAGTTGCGCTGGCTTCTGTGTCTCAAGCATTCCAGCTTCTTCACATGGCTGATGGTTTGCTTGGCTTTGTTTTCCTTCATTATGAAGCTTTAATTTTTGCTTTTGGGTAAGCTTGCTGTCCATGGAAGTTTCTCAGTTTGGCAGTTGCAGTAGGACTTGGTCTGTTCTGCTGTTCCACAAGGATAAACAAGATCTGTGCAATAAGGCCAAAGCTCAACCACAGAAAAGGGGCAGAAATGTCTGCAGATTCTATTGTGCATTGATTGCTTTTAAACTGCCTTTTTGTGTGTTACCTGCTAACCAATACGGGCTGATGGGAAATGTTGTATCTCTGTAAAACCTTGTTGAGGGAGCAAAGGCCACGGGCTTGCTATTTCTGTCAGTGCTGCTGCCTTCTCCCCTGGCTTGGATGGGCTTCAACCAGCTTGGGGTTTCTTGCCACAGCTTTCTCTGAGACTGGAGGGGAGCTTTGACTGTGCTGGCTTTTTTAAAAGCACAGACTCTGCCGTGACTGTTTTCTGTGCTCAGGAGGCTTCAGGGTTTCTCTCTTGGCAATCAGTCAGCCGATGGCATTTTACCTTTTATAACCTGCTGTTTCATTTGCATGGGTTGTATCTGTAGAGTTTGCATTTCCCATAATCCAGAGTGGAGTAAACTGTTCAAGCTGTGTTGGGTGTCTTTGGAGACGCGGCATGGGAAGCCTTTCTCTTCCTTTGCAAGGGATCAGCAGCTTGCTGTGCTGTACAGCTGCGTGTTGCATTCAGCAGCTTAGGCTTTCCTCCAAGCAGGGAGCCCTGAAAACTTACATCTGGGCTGAAACTTGAGCTTTGGAATATGCTCTGTGTTATGTTTTTGCCCCTTTTCAGGAAGAGGAAAGGAAACGTCAGGAAGAAATGGAACGTCAGCGGCGGGAGAGACGCTACATCCTCCCTGACGAGCCGGCCATCATCGTGCACCCCAACTGGGCAGCCAAGAGTGGCAAGTTTGACTGCAGCATCATGTCCCTCAGTGTCCTGCTGGACTACAGACTAGAGGATAATAAAGAGCATTCCTTTGAGGTAACTCAGCTACTTACAGCTGGCCTTTAAGTGCAGTGTTTGAAATTGTACAAGTTCATGATGGCATGGCAAAAGAAAACCGAAGTGAGTAGTTTGGTTTCTTTGTGCAACACGCAGTCGTTGGTGCTTGGTTTGTAACAGCACTGTAGTCACTGCACGATACTCAGATGGAAGGCACAGGTTTTCACACATGGAATGGAGTTTGTAAGAAATCTGACACTACATAAAATTCTGACATGGTGAAAGTTGCTGAAGTGGCACTTCACAGCTATTTTGTCATAATTATACACATTTTAATACATGTTTTAAAACCTTTTGTCAGTTCTCTTCAAATTTTTTTTTACTTTGTGCAGGTATCATTGTTTGCAGAACTCTTCAATGAGATGCTTCAGAGAGATTTTGGTGTCAGAATTTACAAAGCACTGATTTCTCTCCCGGAGAAGGAGGACAAAAAAGACAAAAAAAGCAAAAAAGATGAGAGAAAAGAAAAAAAAGAAGAAAAAGATGATGAAACAGATGATCCAAAACCTAAGAGAAGAAAATCTGGAGATGATAAAGATAAAAAAGAAGACAGAGATGAAAAGAAGGTTTGCAGTTGGCTCATATGTAGCACTGTCCTGTCTGGATCAGTGTGAAACTGTTTCTATTTGAATTTTACATTACTGTTTTTAAAAACTCAGCTCTGGTAGTGTTAGATCAAGAAGGCGAATCAATTAACTATTTAAATGTGCTTCAGTTATACTCAGTAATTAAAGGATTTAGAGGTGTATTGGGAACATTTTAACATTCAGCTGTAACCCACAGATTTGTATCTGTATTCTTAGGTGACTAATCAAACAAATGCAAATTCTGAAGGACTGGTAGTGAGGTTTTTACTTTTCTGGTTTTTGATGCTGACCAGATAAATTTTTTTGGAACTTTTGTTACAGAGGGAAGATAAAAAGAAAGATGATTCTAAAGATGAAGAAGAAACTGAAGATGACAATAATCAAGAAGAATATGATCCAATGGAAGCTGAGGATGCTGAAGACGAAGATGAAGGTATCTTGATCTATGAATTTTGTGACCCATACTTTTTTTTTTTAATTGTCGCTGATTATGTTCTTTGAAGCCAGAGAACGCACTGGAAGTAGACAATTTAAAATTACGTTATTAGACTAATTTTATTTTAGTAATTCCGACAAGTTCTACGTCAGATGTAAGTACCTTTATGCAAGGCATTGTGTGAACACAGTTGATGTGAAGTAGCTGTGGTGCTCTGAGTGAGGCATGCATATAGAAGTGGTTTTATTTTTTTCAGAATGCAGACCACTCGCAACTCCCATTGAAGTCAGTAGGAGATGTGAGTATTCAGCACCTCTGAAAAACCAAGCCACTTTTACGTGCCTAACTTCCTACTCCTCAGTTCTGGAATGTCATCCTGGCTTTACTAGGACAGAATGTAGTGTGGGGTGCTCTTTACATGATGTTTGGAGTTTGGGTGGAGTTGTTTGCCTGAAGAAATAGGGGGAGGGTCTGGAGAACTCACCTGTCTCTCCAGGGAACAGCAGTAGAGAACCCTCTTCCTCTGCCCGGAGATTCAGAAAGGTGTAAGACATCATGTGCGCTTCTTGGTTTGTACTTTGGGGTAGCTGCTCTTCTGTGGAGAGGTTTTGTAAGGGATGTGGGTTTGAACTGTGTAGATACTTCAGTCCCAGCATTTTCAGTTGTGTTTTTGGCAGAGTACTGCACCAGCCTTAAGAAATTTGTGCTCATCTGTAGTTTCCAAAAATATCTCCTATTTGCTTAGAATTTGCCTGTGAGAGAGCTCTGGGCTTGTCTGTTCTGTACAAGTGTTGCTGCTTCCCATAATGTGTCCTTGTGCCATTCCCAGTCAGAGTTGCTGAGAAACTCCCAACAAGCCATGGAGGTGCAGGAGAAAGCAGTTGGTTCTCAGGAAAGGGTCAGTGAAATTAGCCCTAAAGTGTTGTGCTACACAGTTTTTTCCAAAGTTTTCCTCACAAGAAAGGTGAGCTTAAAGCTGAACTTGGCACGTGATTCTCTGACCCAAGACTTGCACAGTAAGGTACAGAGCTGCATGTCATAATCCATCCCAGAAGTTGTCATTATCCCCTCTTTTTCTCAATTCAGTTTTACTGTAATGTCCACCTTTAAACAAAATACCTGCCATTTGTCACTCACATCTCGTAAGCGATGTGATCTGTAACTTCTTGGAGAGTCTAACTCATTGGAACAGTAATGTCTTGCTCCAACATGAGTTCAAACACATGCTTTTAATTACATAGATTTGGGGGGCTTATTGTATAAAATACTTGAGAGTAAATAATACTGAATTTGGAATAACCATAGCTGAGTGCAGGCTCTGCCAAGCCTCATTAGGGAGAACTGAGGTAATTTTCTGCACGCCACTTAAATGGATGGTGATGTTGGCAGAATTCACTTTGGCCTAGTTAGCATTTGTTTCAGCTTTTCTGTCCTGTGTGTGAAAAAAACATGGAGGAAAAAATTATAAAGGGCTTATGTTACAGTAAGACTAGAGAAAAATGAGAATTTAACAAGGTTCACTTCAATGCCACCTTTTATCATTTTCCAAGGAAGTATATTTCAGATTTTTGGGGGTTTACCTGGACTTTTTTAGTGGCCACATGTATTTTGAAGTAATGATTATGTAATGGTTCGCTGTGGTGTGTTGAATTTTCTTTCTGTTTTCCAGACCGGGATGAAGAGGAAATGAACAAACGGGAGGACAGAAGAGAGGGAAACAGGCATTGTAAAGAGAGGGCATCTAAAGATAAAGTAATGAACACCTTTCTTGACAACTGCTTAGACCTTGCTAGAGATGTCCTAATTACAGTTTAGTTTTATTATCACTAAATGATTGAGGGGAGAAGGGACATTTCATATTGTAAAATTAGGTTAATTCCATGACATTTTATTACATACTAGCATGAACTAAAGGAAAGTGTGTATCCCAGATATTCCTATGCATTGTGCTGTATTTCTTTTAAATATTTGAAAGATTACTGGTCTTAAATAGTTCGGTTATATGTGATCTAAGTAGGTCAATGCTCATAATATTAATTACTGAAAGTAATGATAAAATGAACAGAGAAAAAACTTTTTAGTAGATGATGGAGAAATGATATTTTAACTCCCTAATGGTCCCTTTTTCTGCAGGAGAAAGACAAGACCCAGATGGTGACTGTTAACAGGGATCTCCTGATGGCTTTTGTTTACTTTGACCAAAGTCATTGTGGATACCTTCTGGAGAAGGACATGGAGGAGATCCTGTACACCCTTGGACTGCACCTGTCCCGTGCTCAGGTCTTGTATAGCATGAGAAAACTGAAAATGCTACAGCAGTGTTGTAAGGGGCAGAAATGCAGTTTAGCTTCTGAAGGCTTTGCTTACATGCCTGATCTCTCATGTTTCTGTAGCCACCTCATACTTAAAATGAAATATGAGTTTAATCTTTTGTAAATTGCCTCAGAGTGACAAGGGGAAGTTTGCAGTTCTCAATATGCCCATAGTGGCTGTGTAGCTTTTGTCTCAAAATCCTGTTTCTTTTCCTTGTTTGCATTTTAAGCCGTAGCAGTTAAAGTTTTAAAACCTGTGCAGTTTCTCTAAGTTTTCCAACATTCTTCTTTGGGTAATAGGATACCTGTGTATTATGCAACACTTATTTCTTCCTATGGCTGTGTTGTAGGTCAAGAAGCTGCTTAATAAAGTAGTGCTTCGAGAATCTTGCTTTTACAGAAGATTAACAGATACTTCTAAAGATGAAGAAAACCAAGAAGAGTCTGAAGAGCTACAGGAAGATATGTTAGGTGATATATTTATTTTTTTTTTTATGCCACAACTTCCAGAGAGTTATTTCTGTGTGAATAATGAGAGTTCTGAGGTACTTGCTTTCTTGCAGGAAATAATTGAGCCAGTTTGGAAAAGTAAATCACAGTATCTCTGGCTTCCAAGATATCTTGTTCCATCTCTAGGATAAATCTTAATCTCTTAGGACAAGGAGGACAGAGGTTAATGTTGAATTTCGATGAACAGCATTTCTCATTGTCAGTTTTGCAGTCAGGAGGATCAGACTTGTAGAACAGAACCTGAGTTTTGAAAACAAGTTACTGCAGAAAAGAGGCCTAGAATGATGTCATGAGAGGATGCTGCTTTTTTATGGGGGCAGCTGGGGCAAGGGGGAAGGAGAGAAATGTGAGGGACAGACCAGCAGACTTGAATCTGTATTTATTCCTCTAGGAGTTTATTCTTGTAAGAAGTTTGTGAGGGTGGTCACTAGCACTGGAGAGATGACGCTGTGATTGTTTGCTGACGCTGGGACTGTTTCCCCCGCAGGGAACCGGCTGCTGCTGCCGTCGCCCACAGTGAAGCAGGAGGCCAAGGCCGCCGAGGAGAACGTGGGGCTCATCGTGTACAACGGGGCCATGGTGGACGTGGGCAGCCTCCTGCAGAAGCTGGAGAAGAGCGAGAGAGTGCGGGCAGAGATCGAACAGAAGCTGCAGCTCCTGGAGGAGAAAACAGGTGGGACGGTACTGGGAAGGCAGAGCTTACAGAGACACCGAGACTTGCTAAGGAGAGGAATCAACTGGAGTGATCCTTGTGATCGAAATTGTAGTTATTTACTTGCCATAAATGGCTGTTTTCTATTTCCCAAGCCCTTTTAACTAACACGCCATTGTTGAGTACCACTGTTGTTCTGCTGAAATGCTTTCACCTTCTTTATTAAAGACTCCCAAATACAGTCAGAATTAAATATTATCAAATGTGATGCAATGAAATTTTTAATGTTCTTTAAAAATTAGTATTGTAGTGTTGGCACATAAATGAGATATTAAGATACAAAGTACATGCATTGGGAGTGGCTTGACTTTCTCGTTTCTTCCCTTCCTAAGATGAGGATGAAAAAACAATACTGCAGCTGGAGAATTCTAACAAAACTCTGTCTGGGGAGCTCAAAGAAGTAAAAAAGGACCTTGGCCAACTGCAAGAAAATTTGAAAATCTCTGATGATAAAAAATTGCAGTTTGAGGGTCAGCTGAACAAGACAATCAAAAATTTAGCTACTGTTATGGATGAAATACAGAGTGTTCTTAAACAGGTTAGTTGTTTAACTCCACTTTTTACTATTGTATGCAAACCTCTGTCGATTAAATGACTGGAACAGAAACTTCAAAATAAACAATTTTGACATGAATTCAGGGCAGTAGTATCTTAGCACTTATATGGAAGAAGGTCAATGTGATACTGTTTTTTTTAAAGAAAAAAAATGGTTTTTTTTCTCATGTTGTAACACATGGTCCTGACTTAGATGTTTTTAAAAATGCATGAATATTAATGTAAATCTCAAACTGGTTTACTGTTTTCCTGTCCTTGTCCATTCCCGACAGCCCCAAATGAGTTTTAAGCAAACCTTGTAATGGTCCAAAACATTTCTACCTCTCAATTGGTTATAACTAAACCAAGTTGGATACCAGGTCACGTAGTATTTATAGCCAACAGGAAACAATGTCTCTGTCTCACACTGCTTTACAGTTCACATGAGAAGTGTCACTTCCACAATTCATGTCATCCTCTCCTGGTTTTTCTTTTCCAGGATATCGTGAAGAACGAAGATAAAGATCAGAAATCCAAAGAAAATGGAGCAAACGTATGATAAACTGCTGCTGTTTAGAAGAATGGTGTTACATAATGTAATATAAATCATGATACCAGAATGTATGGGAAGTGATGCATGTTTGATTTTAGTAGTATAAATATCTTAGTTCCAAAAGATGTATAAAGTTTTATGAATGTGAGTGTCTGCTCCTGAAGATTGCTTGTAATTCTTAGCATTCAATTTGAGACACTCCTTGAGTGAAAATAATTTTGCATTGCAAAAAAGTTTTAGGATGAACTTTGTTATAGTTTTAGCCCTAATGAAGTTCATCAAGGTTAATGAACAGTAGCAAGTATTTAATTACCAAATGTTTTTCATTGAAGTCTAGTGAGATCAAAATTTTCATTATTTATAGACTTGCCATTTTTAGGTTTTTGTCTTTATTTCGGTCTAATTAGTCTTTTTGAATTCAAATATAAATCACAAAATAGCATGCTGCTTAATTTTACAAGTAAAGATTTTTTTAAAAAAAAAGCNACCCTTCCAAATATAACTTTCTTCCCCAAAGCTGCTTGTATTAAAGGCTAATAATATACAGTAGTTCAGATGAGTTCAGAAAGCAATAGAAACCTACCAAACTACTGGTAGGACTGTGAGATTTATATGAAAATACATGGGCTTTGTTTTAAATGTATGTAATTTGTGTTCATTAAAATGTTCTTCTCTTTGGATTAATAGATATACTCCTTTTTAATTACAAATGCAGTGTTCCAGGCCAGTAGATGTCAGAATAATGCCTTCCATGGAGAAAAAGCTGCCAGTGGAAACGGCCTTGGATTAAATTTGGCCTTATTTCTTAATATGAGTAATTGCTGCAGACTTTAGTCCAGCCAAAGAATGGATGCACAGTATCAGTACTGCATGTTGTAATTACAAAGGAGCAGGACACAGCTTGGCTTGGTGGAAATGGGTAAGATGGCCTTTCTTTGTGTTCACAGATCACAAGAGATTGATGCTTAAAACTTAAAGTGACATCGTTGTCAAAAGCAACTTAGAGAATGTGTGAAATTTGAACACTTGTATTAAGGGAGTTTAAAGCTTGGAACAGAAGCGTTTTCTTAGAGAAATGGTTAAGTTTAGCACATATTTTGTTTCTTAGCCTAGAAGTCCTAGGTAACTAGATACCTGTTAGGAGAGTCCAAGTGCCATAATATGTATGAATAACCTACATGGAAACTCATGTAGCTTAAATGAGATACACATTAAAATGCCTGAATTTATGTTCGAAAGAGTCTAAGCTGGTGCTTTTACCTTTCTTGGCTCTTTTGGAGCTAGACAAGTGAAATATCTTTTCATTAAAGTAACTTGGATAAGCTCATTCATCTCAGCTGAGTCACTGTATAATATCTGAACTGTTCACACGTAGGAAATACTATAAAAACACTAATTGATGTATATAAGTACACAGAAAATGCATGCTTTAGGAACTGGGAGATAACATCGCGGAGTGGTTGGATGAGGATTGAATTTATCTTATGAAAAGCATTATCTGTGGTGTACAGATGGTGTTAACAAATTCTTTTGTAATCAAATTATATTTTTCACCTTTACCTTTGTACAGATTGTTGACAGCATGTTTGATTTTTGACGTTGAGCACCATTAATTTAAATGGACTTGAAAGAATTGCGTTTGAAATACTTTGTTCATGAATTTCAGTAGCGCATGTGAACATACAAGAAAACAAGCCCAGAGTTCAAGAGAATGTCATTGCAACCCCACTAAAACATCTGAAATAGTTTGCTGGGATATTTCTACCTTTAACTGCTGAGCTGAAAGCAGTTGTTATAACAAATAGGCCTCCTCTGGTGTTTCAGTAAGGGGCCCTGTGAGACAGTTGCTACAGTGATACAAATTTTTACAA
This sequence comes from Grallaria varia, assembly GCA_013396735.1. NCBI lineage: Eukaryota > Metazoa > Chordata > Aves > Passeriformes > Formicariidae > Grallaria > Grallaria varia. The sequence continues at coordinate 756,880 of VWZG01004495.1, read as the reverse complement.
TATTTAAGAAAAAAGACATTTGTTAGAATGACTGTAATCTTTCTCTATACTGCTTTGATGTAATAGTGTTTCAGATCCTATGTACAGTCTGCGTTTACGTTGGAAAGGAAATTAAATGGGTGAAGAATAAAGAGGGGAAAAAACCCCCAAACAATCAAGGAAAAGTTTTACAACCTACACAGAACTTGACCAGTCTCCTGAAGCACAGCTGATCTGAGGAAGAACAGGCACCTCTACAGCCTGTGGGAGTTGCTGGACTGAACAGCACAAGGTTCTGTACATGACCTGCACTGATGCTGTGCATTAGCTAAAGCTTCTTGGTAATATTCCCAGAAATGTAACTAAATCTTAAGAAAATTGATTTGAGTGTCATTAATGGAGGTTTGGAGAAGCAATCTGTTGTCCGTTTTGATTTACAAGCAAAGTTTTTGCATTTCATGTCCACACTTCCCACCTCATGGTCTTTTGTTATTTACCAGTTGCTGGTGAAAGTGAGCCTAAGCTGGGTCTTACTCTGCCTCAGCATCTTCTTGGTTTGGTCTTTTTAAACCCTCACAAATGCTCTGTAGAAAGGGGTACATCTCAGCCTGCCTTGTTTTGTAGAGAAAACCCAGCTACAGCAGGCCCCTAAAGGGAATCTGATCTCTGGTTATAGATTATTTCTCTTCCCTTTTCTGTTTTGTCTGATAAGGGCAAGTGAATGAGTTAAACTTTACAAAGTGGATGTCTGTGAATGAGGCTGGGAAGAAAGTTCCAAGTGATACAGGTGCCTGCAAAGTGACTTGGAATAAAAGAGACTCCCTTGAGGCCCCTTGGCTTTTGCTGGGGCAGTGAAAAGGCACAGATCTGTAGTTTCATTGCTACATAGCAACAGGGGCTAGCAGACCAACAGTGAATTTTTGCCAGGTTTCTGTGGTGGTGAGGATTGCATGCAGGAAGTGGAGCTGCTGCCAGCACTGCCACATGTTCTGCCATGCTGAACGCACCCAGTATTTTCGTGACTCACCCAATGCCTGGTGCCTGGGCACTGCTGCTCAGTGACCTCTGGATTGCACGGTGACTTCCCAGGTGTTGCTTTATCCACTGTCCTCTGGCTCAGCCTGGGGTGCCCTGAAATGAACAATAGAGAAGTTGGAATTCTCTGGTGTCTGGGGGTTTCCACAGATCCAGCTTTTATAATTGTTTCAGTATCTAACATTATAAAGCCTGGTCCTTTAACATGGGGTTTTTTGTGTTTTAACTTTAATGCTTTGAGAGAGAGGACTGGCTTCCAGCCCATCTTTCTGCTGAGTAATGTGCTGTGTGAATACCTGCTTGGACTTATGTAACACAGTTAACTTTCACTGACAGTTTCATCAGAATGTGCACAAAACCTGTTTTTCCTCTTGCTTCTCTGTAATCTTTGTGTACCCAGGTGAGATTCTTACCTTGAATGCATTTGTTCAGTTTATATTTGAAAATATAAAAGATAAAATTACTCATTTCGAGTGACTGAGTCTTCCAGCCAGCACTAGATTGCAAATTGTGTAGGTAGCACAGTCCCTACACTTATACTGATATTTTCCAGAGAGCAGAAATGGGTCAAGTAGAAATTCATCTGGGACGTGCCTATTGCCGTGTTGTGTGGCAATAAAAATGGCAATGAATGCTTCTACTCAGCAATCAAAACTTCCAGTGTTTTCCCATCAAACTTTCATGTTTCTGCACACTGGGTTTCATTGATGTATTGCACAGAAGCAGTTACAGTAAAAAGCTCAAATAACAAAATGTGTTGCTTTTGAGTAAAACCAACTTCCCTTCTTTATTCATCCAGCATATAATCCACAGAATCACAATACAGAGTATAAACTTAGGGTTTTGGACTGCAGCCAGTGCCACCTGACATAGTGTGATTTGTCCTGTTGTAACTGTGTTTAGGAACCTTGCTTTTGAATTTCTAGGTGTTTGATGCCTGAATTTGTCTTGAAAACATGTGACAGTGCAGTCATATCCTGCTTTTGATTTCTTGTATCCTGCTGCTTTAAAATTTTGTCTCTAGCAAGTGCATTCTAAGTTGTTTGAGGATTCAGGTCAAGTGCCCTGCAGTGCATGTAAGAAGCAGTACCATTGCAGGGGTGGTTCAGTAATCCTGCAAGCTGTTGTAAGTAGCCAAGTATCAGCTCAGCTGTCTTTATTCTTCTCTAAAACGACAGCCAGGTAGTGGTGTGGAGTAGATTTATTTGTTCATGCTGCAGTTCGGTTGGTTTTGGCTACAGATTTTGGCAAGCCTTGTTCCCAGTGGGGTGAGGTCTGATCATTTCTTCTTGGGGGGCAAGTGATGTTTATCTGTGCAGTGCTTCTAAGTCCCTTCTGTCATACATTCTACAATCTTTCTGACCAGATGCTGGAGTACTATAGTGATCCTTTGGAACAAGTACCTAATGATAGCCCTGCCCTGCGAGGGGATTCTGAATATTGGGAGAACCTGCCTGAGCTGGATTTCAGCTGAGGGGACCGATTGCCAAAGCCAGCTGTTTTGACAGGGAATTGACTCCTAGGTTGTGTTCCCCTCAGTCTAGTGAGGGGCATGAGTGAAAGGATCCTGTTGACTGAGTCGATGTTCATGTTGCATTGCAAACAAACAGCTGGGGAGAGTGGAGAGGAGGAAGAACTGCAAAGAATCCCAGCCTGAACTTCCCCCCGCTCTGCTTTTCAGCAGAATTTTTCAAGTACTAAATTCGCTTGATTATTTGCTTGCAACCTTTTTAGTGGTATAGAGAAGGATTTGTTTGAGTGTGTTGGTTTTGTTCCCTGCACTGCTTAAATCTTTTCAGTTTTCCTGACACAGGATCATCCAGTTCCATTCCATTTCTGTCATTCAAGTGGCAGAAACATCTGGAGAACAACAGCCTTCATTTTTGGTCCCTTTTTAACAGGGCTGGATGGCAGCCAGCAGATCAGCATCTGAAAAGGCAGAAATTGCTGTCACATGTCGTGTTGTAGAAATGTGCAGCTGGAGGTGGAAGTACCTTGCAATGCTGCTCTCAAAAAACACCTGTCTCGCAGACCAACCTCCTTGACTGTGAAACATCCACTGCATGTGTGCAGAGGACAAGTTACAGGAGAGAAGGCAACTTGCCCTCGAAGTGTAATGAACATACTGGTTGGGGAGATGAGTTGTTACACTTTTATCTTGACTATAATAAGAAATGAGAATTTTGGCAGTTCTCTTAACCATCTGGAAAGAGTCCTGAATGTTGCACGAGAGTAGTGTGCATCTCCCATGAAAGACTTTCCTTTTCAGCTTGTCTCCCAATGCCTTGTTTCACCAAAGTACTATTCAAGAGAGTTAAGTAAATACATACATTAAAGGTAACTATTAGAACATTCATGTTACAAGTTGTAAAATCTTGGGGAAGGATTTTCAAAAGCAACTTGAGAGTGTTTATAAATAGAGAAAAGGTTATACTTGTCTTGTATCTCCTCTGATATAAGGCAGCCACATATAATGTGACTAAACAGATAAAAATGCTGCTTACCAGGACTGAACCTGATTTTTCTGCCTTAGTGTCNGGTGGGGATGGAGGGGGAAGGGGGAAAAGTGGTGTGGTGTTTTCATTATACTTATTATATAGAGGGGAAAAATAGATGACCTTTAGTACTGGGACACATGGGTGGCAGCACATCTATAAATCCTCAGACTATCCATGGGATCCAGTAAGATGCTTGTGAAGAATGTGCAGTCAGCATTTTCAGTCTTCTGATTTGGGCATGTAATGATGAACAGCACAGAAAGGGACGGGGGGAGTAATACAATAGTGTACAATAATTGTGATCCATGGACAAAGGCAGAATTTGTAGTGTGACCTTTGGGTAGCAATGGCTCAGAGTAAGTAGGATTGGTAAGAGGTGGCTGTCCAGATATTCTGAGGAGTTAATTCATTCTGTTACCTATTTCATGCTTTAAAGAAGAGGAAAATGAATCCACTTTAGGTTTTATTTTCAATGAAGAAAGATTTTTCTAATGCAACAGGCAATTTAAGTACCTACAAAAATTGCCTAAAGAACGTTTTGAATTGGACAAAATTCCTCTGTGAGCACCAGAATCTAAAGCAAGCAGTGCCCTTACCTTGTCTCACGGATTTTTCCCAGTAAGCGAGGGGACGCGCTGCAGTCCTGCAGCGCAGGAACGAGCTGTGCAGGTGCGTGTAAAACGCGCAGGGCAGGGCTAAAGCACCGCTGTCTCCTGCGCCCGCTGTGCAGCGCCCCGTTGAAGTGTAATCTGAGACAGGGCAAGAGCCCTGATCCAAGGGGAGAGGAGGGCAGGCTTTTGTCCCTGGGAAATCTCAGCGCAAAACAGAGGCAGGTTCCTGCACCCCAGAGTGGGATTTCCTTGGGAGCGAGGGTGCCCCGTCCTGGAGCCCCGGGCAGCAGGGACAGGAGGGAGGGCTGGGGCAGGCTGGGACAGTGGGGCAGACTGGCTTTGAAGAGAAGCCAGTGGTGTCCTAGTGAGTCACTGCAGTGTAGAAGGACACTCGGAATGTAGGGAAAGCGTGGCAGGACCTGGTGTGCCGCTTGGTTTTGGTGTTGTGTGGCGGGTCTCGTTCCCTGGAGGAAGCGGCTGCACGTAACGCGTCCGGAGACTGACACTGCAATGAACTGGGAGATGGAAGACTAAACTGGTTTCATTCTTCTTGGATGTTTTAAGCAAAGATGATGCATAGGAAAAAACCCTGGGGCTGGATGGTCCGGACTGACTCAGCGCAAAGATTCCTCTGAGGAAGAGCTCCAGACCTGCTGCCGGAGAAGGTAAAGGCGGAGGGTCCGGAGCCCCGTGGGCTGCCCGGGAGGGAAGGCACTGTGCCACCTAAGGCCGGAGGCAGCAGCTGCTTTCAGTCCGAGTTCCTCTGGAAACGTCCACCCACCGAAAAAATAAAACCCAGCCCGACAAAGTGCTCTGTTGAATCTCTTGTAAAAATTTATAAAAGTGAAAATGATACATTTTCTACATGTTGTAGCTCTGACTTGTTTCCCGCAGCGCTTAAATTGTACTTATTCACGTCCATGGGATACACAGTGAACATGCAATCAGGTCTGGCAGGTGTGTCACAAATCTGTAACAACGATGACAAACAGCTGAGCAAAGTTTTTTGAGTAATTTTAACTCGTTTCTAATGGTGAATATTTAGCCGTCATTTTCATTTCCTACCTGCAGTTAGTTCATATTCAATGAATTGTTCTAGTGACCTCTGCCGTCTAATGAGGCCAGGCTGCAACGAAGGGCTTGGTCTATACATAAAGTACAGCTGCTGGATTATCGAGTGCTTTTAGGGCAAGTTTGCCACGAAAGCCCTCTGATATGTGATTGCAGAATACGCCCATCAGCATGACAAGCAGAGCAGATGGAATTTCTGCTCCCGGTATTGATCGCTGCCTCACAGCTCTCCAGTTTTCCCTCGGGCCACTGGTTTTGGTCAGTAAATCCCTTTGCTGTCTGCAGCTGCTGCAGGGGGGGCAGACTTTGGTATGTTTGGGTCATTAATCCTTGAATTTTCCCCTTGGTCCTGTGGGGTTTGTGTCAGATTGTCCTGTGGAGCGTCCCGGGAGGTTGCTCTTTTCTGACCGACCTTTAGCAGTTTTGAATTCTTTCTCGAAGCAAAACAATGATGAACTTTTGGAAAACTAGGAATTCTTACTGATCTGTTTCAAAAATTCTAACAGGAAAATTTCTGATGTCGAGCCTGTGTTGTCCTTGGCCAGTTCAACGTCTTTATGCTTCTCTTAACCCTGCTTTAGCTGAAATTACATAATTTCATTTCCCTCCCCC
>VWZG01004495.1:722929-751039 GCA_013396735.1 Grallaria varia | reverse complement strand
CCCCCCTCTTTCTGGTATTTACCCTTCCTTCTCAATAACTTGTATAAAATATCCACTCCCTCTTTTAAAGCCATTTTCTGACTGGAAAGTTGATCTCTTAATTCAGTCTCATTTCTGGGCACTCTGATAACTTTACCAAACTGGCAACATCTGCTCCATCTGGAGCTCATCTTCCCTGATCACAAAGTAGCCCACTGACCTCTTAACTCAATCCAGGAGTGTATTTTAAGGAAAAAGAGTATTTTACTTACTGGGCCCGTCTGAAAAGCAGCAGCATCTTTAAGTACTCTGGGAATGGTTTTCTCTCACTATAGTTAACTTTTACATCAAGGATGAAAAGTGATGCGTTATTGCTGGTCCCCTGGGGATGATTTAGAGAGCTCGATTCTTTTGTTTTTTCCCTCCTTGCTTCCCAGTAACCTCTTTTCTGATGCATAGTATAGCCGGCTGAATACAAATGTAAGTTACTTTGGGAGATTACTTATATTATTTCCCCTATCATCCTGCCTCTTTCTGCACTAACACCCAGAGTTAGAGTTCTCTCACTTCCCTCTGTGAACTTCACTTTTTTAGACAATCGATATTTTCATGATTTTACTTCCATTTCTGGAAGCTTAACCGAAACAGATCTTCAATTCGCATGTCTTTATTTAGTTAATGTTCTATTTAGAACTGATATATTCTGTGCCTTGTCTTCCAAAAGTTATCTTAATGGCCGTTTTCTGCTCTGGATGACTTTTCTCCTATTTCTTTTTTGCTTTAGGAAAGCAAGTGGCAAATTAGACAACTAAAATGCAAGGGACAATGTTCTCTTGGGGTTTGTTTTTTTTAAAAGGAATTGACAATATTTAATAATGAAGCTACTGGTATTGCATTTGCTGTCTTTAGCTTACACAGGGAGAGATATGACTGCATTTTTAATCTACCTGCTCTCATGTTACTGTTTACAATAATAAGAACTCCTCGCTGCTGTAGCTCAAGGAACTTTCCTGGCAATGGCTCTTCATCAGAAAACCCTGTGGTCCAACAGATCGTCGTGTTACTCTTTATCCCAGCAGGTCAAATGAGGTTTGTCCTAGAGAAACTCCCTGGGACATTCGACATCCTGACTTACAGAATAGACTACACCTTCACTGATTCTGGTCACCAGAAGCTTAATCAAATAAAGGAAAAATTCAGGCCCAGTATTTATTCCCAGATAAAATCCAAAATGTCTTTCTCTTCTGATAGGAATCTCATGGTGAGGCGGGGCAGGGCATGGTACACCCAGGACTTGGTAGGAGATTTTTTGATCTCCTTGGGGGATGGAGAGGAAGAAGGGAAAATCACAGCAATTAAAATCTCCTTCAGAGGGTAAAGCAGAGGCTAATTTAAAAAACCTATCCCGTTGATCTGACCACTGAGCAGACTGTTGGAATGCTAATGTCTCTCTGCGGGTCCATCTCCTGTGCTTAGCTGAGCTGCTCGATCAATTGTTCACCAACTGAGGGGCAAACTCGTCCCTCCCACCTTTCCTGTCCAGCCTGGGGGGATCGGGGCAGGGCAGGCGCTGGGACGGGGGCAGGGAACTCTCAGCTGAGATTAGGTACAATTGCAAATACTCGATTTGAGGGCACTGACCTCCAGAGCCTTTGGAGAGAGAAACTGGGGTGATAGTCCGGGGGAATGCAGCTCAGCAGCTGCTTGCTCGTTGTCCTTGTTCATCAGCAGCCCGTTTCTGTGATCCCAGTCTGCTTTCTCTCATGACAGCAGCATTTTCTGTGTGCCTGAACGGCCTGACTTCCTTTTTGGGATTCCTATCAAGTAGAGGAGAAAATATGAAATTGAAACATTTTCGCTTAGCCTTTAGGGGCTGAATTTGCTGATGGACCAGCATCTCTCTTGCATGGCTACAAATTATTCCCAAGGAAAGCTAAGAAAGCCCTGCCCTTTCCAGTGAGGCCACGGCTTCAGGCTAGAAATTTATCCACTTGTAAAATATCCTGTTGAGGAGTGATGCTGAAGGGACAGTACATTTTCCTGTGAAGTGTCAGGTTTTATCCGGTTTTGCTAGAGGTATTGACCGAAATGCAATGAGATCAGACAAGGAATTGTTTTGTGCATTTGGTAATCTGATAGGGCTGGTTCCTCACTTCTCTTTTCCTTATGAAGTGTCCTGCATAACTAAGGGAGAAGTGCTCAGAGAAGCAGCTAAAGAATGGGCAGAGAGAGTCCCCAAATCGCCTTGATTTTTGTGGGGCTTTAATGCTAATTTGATACTCAGAATCCCCGTGATAGGAGAGGGGTGCAATTTGAATCTTCTGGGAAGGTTCAGCAACAGCTTGAGAAGCAAGGAGCAAAACTGCCATTGTATTTATGGGCTATAATTCTCTTTCAATGCAGGGGCAGCTTTGGGGAGCTGTATTTGTTACTGTATGAAGATTCCAGGTGTAATTTACTTAGTGAACTCTGCAGGCATTGCTGGGGTGGCCCTACATGCTGAGCTGCTGTGCCTGTTTGTGCCAGCTTTGAAGAACAGTTCTGAAGGGCCACCTGTGCCAGGTACACCTGGAGTTCATCTGCAACTGGGTACTCGAACATTTCCCATTTCTTAGCAATTCTCAATGCAGCTTAAAATGAGAAACAACTTCCTTTCCCAAAGGGACCTGACAAGCTTTTAGGACTGATTTGTTTTCATTTGAGTGATTCAAATTTGTTTACAGCCATTAATGTCAGGATCAACATGGTTCTGCTGCATGTTCAGTGAAGCCACAGATGAAGTGATGGTCTTGAGAGTAGCTGGTTTCTGTAGGGCCTATAAAAGGTCACTCTGGAGTGGATGTTGTTCGTCAGGTGCTGTGGTTACACACAGGAACTCACAGCCTTAATGAGGACTGGGATGTGCTTCATGGGATTCCATTCCTTTCTTTTGGAGTCCCTTTCTTCCAGTGTCTTTCATCCTGCCCCACAAACAGGGATGTAGGCTTGCAAGTCAAAGGAGCGTAATTTTGTGCTGGCATCTGTGAAGTGTAACTCACAGCATGTGGTCATGCTTCACACTGGACTGGTTAGGATTATTTAGAATTCTGTGCCTTTTTATCAATCCTAAAAAGAGTGGATGACCTAAAATGGTGCTTCATTTTGCACTGCTGTGTATAGGCTGCCGAACACGAAGAACAGTTTGAGTTTTTAACTGTTTTAATGTTAAACATTACTTTTAAAGTTGTTTTCAGTAAGGTCCCTGATTCAGAACTTGCCAACTTGCATATTCTATTCTGATTGGGTTTTCCTGGTTATCACAATTCCAGTGGTGACTCTGTGGATGTATTTTCGGGTGGAAAAAAGGAAGCTCTTAGAAAGACCTTTTTATCTATCTTGTGATTATTGCTTATTTATTTAATTCTATCTGTGTAATGACTATGTAGAACTTACACTACTGCACAATGTTTAGTGACTAATTTTAGCTGGCTTTCAGCCCTTACAAGTGACTTCATGTGAGATGATCCCCCTGCATTTCCATATAAAATTCTTACAGAGTTATTGATCTTGTATTATAAAAGTCCTTTCTCAGTGGGATGGGTATTGCACTACTCCTAAATACTCTATTCAAACTGCTGATTGAACACACAGCAGCAAGGTACAAGCGACTGTGACATTCTTCAAAATCCTGATGCATTTACCAGATCTGCTCAGACTGGATACCCTTAGTCTTTTGAATCCTTGCACCTTGAATTGTGAAAGGCAGATCTTAACTGCCTTAAAGCTCTTTTAGGATGAGTGTAATTTAAACAGGGCTAATTTTTTCTCTGCCTCAGTCAGAAAAGGCAACAGTTTGTGCCAGTATCATGTAGTTAATGAAAGAGATTTCATTAATTAGTGGTGCTTCTGCTGTGGCCTTTGATACAGTTTCAGAATCAGAGACTTCATTTCAAGGCTAGTTGGAGCTTTTCCTACAGCCCACCTTGCTTTAGGACATGTCCTCTCCATTGCTGTGGAGAGCACCAGCTCTAACAACGAGCCTGTGCACATGGAGGTCAGCCACGGAGAAAAAAAAGTTATGAATACAGTAGCTATTTATTTGAGAGTGGAAGAGAAAACCAATAGTTTTCCCACATGGACACTGTTTTGCAGGGCCTCATTAACAGCATGAGGTAAGTGTAACCTTTTTTAACTTGGTGTGACCCCAGGAAACTTCACAGCTCAGGGAGGTCAAAAGTGCCTTTGCATTGGGTTACAGAAAGCAGGGCGGCCGAGTTGGGAGGGGAGAGTGGCTGTGGGAGGCACAGGGACCCATCTCCAACCAAACCAGATCACTGCAGCACTCCCTTATTCCTGGGAGCCTATCCCACCTCCTGGGTCATGGTAGGTTGCTCTGGGCTTTGTTCAGTCACAGCTCGGAAACTCCCCAAGGCTGGAAACTGCACAACCTCCCTGGGCAACCTGTTCCTCAGTTGTGCTGCCCTTAAAGGTGCAAAGGATTTCCTTACAGCCAGTCTGAACCTCTCCTGTTCCAAGAGATGCCTGTTGTCCCTCATTGTCCCACCACACCAGGCTGTGCAGAGCCTGGTTCCACCTTCTCAAGGGGCTGCTGTCGAGTCCCCCCAGAGATATTTCTCCTTCAGGGTCTAGAGAACAGCATAATTTACTTTTTCCCCTGAAACTGTTCTACGTTTTCAACATCCCACAGGCAGATGCACATCTCTGTCGTTCCCACTGGAGGCTTCACCTTGGTCTGTGGGATTCAACGACCCAGTATCCTCACAGTAAGGGTTCTGATAAACTGGCTTTTGAGGAGACATTTACTGAGTCTTCTGTAATAGAGTGGAGGTGCTCAGTTGCTCTATTTGTCTCTTGTCACATCCTTTTGGCTGAAATTTAGATGAACTGAAACATGGAAAGAATGTTTAACATCACCAAAGCCATGGAAAAAGGTTTGGGAACTGGGAACTAAAGTCCTCGAGTCCAGACTAGGGCTGTTTAATCTGCAGTGTCCAAACAACTCCTCTGAGACCTCTTGTGGTGGTAAAGATGCTGCTTTTCATTTCTAAGCTAGTTTTTCATTTTGGTTAATTTGGGGGTTTTTTTCGGTTTTTTTTCCCCTGTGGGCCATGAATTCCAGCCTCATGAAAGGGCACAGAAACCTATGTTCTAGCATAGGGAACATCTTTAAAGTTGGATATCCACTTAGGGAGAGCGGGAGGAAAAGTGGCTATGCACATCCATCAACACCCTGAGCTTCCCAGTCAGGTGTGAAATTGTCCATATACAATTAAAGCTTTGTTGTCTGCTGAATGCAAAACCTCCCTGTGGTGGGGTTTGTCCTGTAACAAGATCTGAGCCCTGCTTCATTCCACCCCAGCTGGGTCCAAGGGAAGCTACAACTGTGTGAGTTCTCTGACTGCTGCTTCTGCAGACAGTGGGGTTTTGGGCTGGTGTTGCCTGGGAGTGAGTTGCACATAATAGCTGTCATGTTTCCCCCCAATCCATGATTTGCTGGAAACCCTCTGCAGGGAGCCCTGTTCTCTCTTGAACAACTCCACGACTGCTGTTCCTTTGAAAGACTAGTGCATGACTCCCCGTGGCTGGGCTGGATGTGAGCTGAAGCCAGGGAGTGTGCAAAGCGAATTTTGGTCCATTCTGGGGAGAGGAAACATGGCCATAGGTGTATCTTACTCCCAAGAGTGTAGCTTTACTATTCGTGGCTGCCCCTTATGTGACAGCACATTTCCAGGTAAAGGAGGCAGCCCAGGGAACAGAGCAGTTGGACTGACCTTTAGCTGTACAGGCACAGGAATGCACACCTTCACCCTGATGTTTTTGTAGGAAGTCTGTCACTTTACAGGTAAGTACCCAAGCAAACCCCAGTACTGCTCACTGCCTAGAACGAAGGTTTGGACATTAAAGAGCTACTTGGATGCCTGAGATTTATTGCAGAAGAGAGGACACAGCTGGGAGCAAGGAAAAGGCAAAGCTGTGTAAGTGGGGAGATGCCAGGGTTGTGAAGGGGAATTTTTGGACCAGGCCAAGTGGAAAAGATGCCAAATTCCTGTAGCAGTGCACAGCAGCACCTAAGGACTGTTAAAGGAGCCAGAGACATTGTCAATGTCTTGTTTATTCCTCTTCTGTTGTTTAGCTCCATAGTGGTTGCTGATGGTTCTGCAACTTGCTTGGGACTGTTTAATTTTGGGTTATTTTTATCTCCTTCCAATGAAGCTTTTGAATCCATCTGTCTGTTATGATCAAGCCTGACATTCAATGCTGAAATGGTTAAAGATGACCTTCCCTGCTATCAGCTGCGCTGCTTATGTTCAATGCCACATGTGAATTGACTTAAAAGCTATCAGCATGCTAAAGCATATAAAAAATAATTACCAGGCTGTTGCTCACAGTTGAATTTCTCTGCCAGTTGCACAGTTAATGCCCCAAAGGCCGATGTCTCTGCTTGTTTCCCACTGTGCTTGGTTTAAGGAAAAAAGGCCCCACACTGAACGTGTTGGTGACTGCTGTGTCACTTGCTCCTATCGGGGACCTGAACAGAGGTGGCAGGACAGAGCTCTTGCCTTTCCCCCCAAATCTTGCTCTGTTTTCACCGTACCTGCCTGTGGGGTTTTTAATTGCTGGTGATAGAAATGATGGCTGAGGGGGCCATCAGCCCTAAGATTAGAGTAAGGATTTAATGGCTCTTGTCTAGGAACCTCAGAAAGCATTTACAGGTCATATTTTCAAAAGTTCCTAACATTTGCAGTTGGGACTAGACTTTTGGGTATTTTGGGCAAGGCAGAAAAAGGGTTTCTTTTGTTTTGTTTGGGTTATTTTTAATCAGGTTGCATGGCATCATCCTCTGTAAGTTTTAAGGAATAAGAGGTTAATAAGGACATAATAGAAATAGTTGGAAACTGTAATAACCAGGAACTGAGAGCAAAGAGGGCATTGTTTGCCTAATTGTCCTGATTTAGGAGTGTCTGCTCTTGCAGGAATCAGTAGGGACAGAAATCTGACATTTTGATGTTTGTAGCTTCTCCTTTGATGTCAACTAAAGCAGTGTCGGTGACCTGAACTGACACTTAATTGTTTTGTTTCTCTTTTGAGAGTTGTACAAAATAATAGAACAACAGATATTGTTTGCCTGCTCCTGAGAGCTTTTGTTGGTTTCAGTAACAGATTAAACATGTTACAAGATTTGACAGTTTGCTTCAGTAAAAGGATGTTTCCGAGAACAGGATCTAATACACAGCACTTTTGCCAAAATAGCGTTTCTCTGCTATATACTTACAATTGAAAATGTTTTAATCTTAACTGTCATTATAATTTACATGGAATTTTTCATCTTTAATAACGACACATCTTGCATAATCTTCATTAATGTTTGAAAGGGGTTTTGCTACAGTTCCTAACTTTCTATGATGTTCTTATTAACTTTTTATTCCTTAGAATTCTTTGTCTCTAGCATGTGATTTTTGCTACAAGATGTGACCACGATGCACTCTATTCGTTGGAAAAGCAGAAGCCTTGCAGTTGTAGCAGAGCTGGGCTTACTTATGGTTTTCCTCGGGTAATTCTGCAAAAAGTGAATTACATCAAACATGCCAGGGCTCTCACACAGAGAAGCACAGCATCTGTGGCATCTTTTGTATAATCACTTCCAAGATACATATTTCCAGCTACAAAACAGAAAAGTCAGTCCTCTGTTTCCAGATGCTGTGTCTTCTCTGCCCGAACAGATGGGTTTTTTCTTGATTTGCATTTGTAGTTTTCTTTTTTCCTGGAACGGACTTGCCCCTAGCCCTTTATTTTTCTGTAAATAGCTTACCTGAACTTTTAAGAAGTAAATTAAGTGCTGTTGTAACAAATGCCTCTCTGTTCACTTCCCCAGAACGGGCCTGGTTTTACCCAGATAAAACCTGCATGTAATTTTTTTAAGAGGCAGAAGATGCAAAAAATCAGCAATTGTTGAAGAACTCAGTGAAAAATGCTAGCGCTCACATTACAGAGACGGAACAAAAAATCACTTTGTGCTAGTCAAGAATACCCAGAGTTTTTTCTGCGCCTGAGTTTTGTTACCCAATGCTCATATTACAGATGACTGCCCCCACTGTGACCGCTAAGTGCTCCAAAAGGGCATTGGTAGGTTTTAGGTGTCTGGGTAATGAGCAGAGTTTGAATAGACAGGTAAAGCCAGCCGAAGGATAACAACACCCGAGTGCTGGTGAGCTGCCTGCATTGGCCTTGGTTACTGGATGCTGCCGAGCTGAAAGGGAACAGTGCTGTACTTAAACCATCGGGAGCTCCCTGACTGCTGACAGGTACCTCACACACAGGTGAAAGCAAGGCCTTCTTAAGACTATGGAGAAAGCAGGAAGATGCTTGTCATCAGGTGATTTATGTAGCTTAGGGCAGGGGATTCTGCAGGCATGTTTTGAGCCAGAAAAGGACAGATCCTCAGGAGCCTTAATGAGCCTGGTATTCTGGTGACTGTGCATCAGGCTTGTGAGACACAGATTGCACAAATCCTTTAGACTTCTCCGTGTGCAAATCAAAGGGATGCAGCTTTTATGTATTTCCAACAAACTTGGGAGCACATCTGAGGTGCAACAATGGTTATTTAGCTATGGAAAGTAAATCACCAGCTTTTAATAAGAACTTGATATACAACAGTAGGGTGCTGCCTGGGCCTTTTCCCATGTTGCTTATCAACATTGCCAATGATCTAATTCTTGCTTTCACTATTGTAGATTTGATTTCAAAGTCAGGAGGGAATGATACCTAATATTCACGTCGTTAGCATGTTTGCACTATTGGTCTGCATCAATCATTTTAGACTTATGTGATTTCAGATTTGTTTTTTCTTCCTTCAGTATCAAGCTGGCCTTTGCTTAATTATCTGTTTTAAGTACTATTCTGAAAACGCCTTCCCTGAAGGGAGACATTGGATTTGAGGTTGTGAGACAGATACGGACAGTGACAGCAAGATAATAATAATAAAGATAATGAATACATTTTGATTACACTTGCTATTTTACTCCTTACAGTCTGGTGCTCTGCAGGAACACATGGTGAAACTGGCAGCAGCACAGCGTGCCTACAGCAGAGACTTCAGACCACAAACTACTCACAGGAGTCACTCCTGAATGCTGGTGGCCTTTCGCCACACAAAAAGAAAGCTTGCAATGGTTTCTGCACCTGCAAGGAGTTTCCTAGCAACATCACTGAGGAAACTGTATGCCAGGATTTTTGTTCGGAGTGCTTTTTGTTGAATATAGCAGCAGCTGTAAAACAAGGGTCAAGAGCCGTTTAAGCTCCTTAAAGCATTGTTGCCTATCTCATTTACTCAGAGAAATGTTTGTGTTGTAGTTTTCTGCCTAAAGGATAAATATCGGATTACAAAGACATCCAACAGACAACTGCAGTTGTGAACATGACTTAACCTAAAATGTCACTTCCTGTGGGAAAATTCCTGTCAGCATTTAACGCTGGGGTTTGCCTTGTGACCAGGAGTCCTGCTCTGGCAGCCGACCATACCCAGGGACTCTGTGCAGCCCCTGGCATGGGAACAGACCGTTGCTCTCACTATAAAAAAGGAAGAAAAGTTTTGGGTTTTCGTCCAGCCATTGTCTCGCTGTGTGCACAGACCTCAGGTGAGTCCCTGCTCCGTGCTTTGCCATCAACAGCTTTCAGGGAAAGTACTTATTTCAGCTAAATCATTCCCTGGTGCCTTGTCAGAAGTGCTTGTCCTTGCTGGCCCTGCCCTCTTGTGAACAGGAGAGGACAGAGTTGACCTGTGTGGGGTGCAGGACTGGGCAGGGGTTGCAGAGTTCCTGGGGAAGCTGAGCCAGCTCTCAGCCCCTCCAAGCTGCTGCTTTCATCAGGCAGAACAGGGACAATGTTTCTGTCTCTTACGAGGACAGACCGTGATGCAGCCTAAAAAAATGGATGCAGTTGTAAAAAGTTTTTGCCCTCTGCCCAGTCTACGACGTAATCTCTAGTTCTAGAGCCCAGTTTAAAAGTGGAATTTTACCATTTTTATTCAATTTTATATGCTAGGGGACAAACCCTGATACTAGACCTTTTTTTTCCCTTGTATTCTGACTTGGTGATAGGATTTTGTACTTAGATTATTGGATGTTGACCTTTTTTCATTAGCTACTTGGAGAAATATAGGTTCTGTGTGGTTTAACATGTAAGCGGTTATCTAAAAAGTCAGCAGTCATGAGAAATAATTCTCTCTCAGCTCGCTGTTTTTTAATGTAAATGAAGGGTTTGGCTGGAACTTAATATCAAACAAATTAAGGTGCTTCTGTTTCCTTCCTTACAATGGCTCTAGAAAAGTGCTAATACCACTTCTCTTTGAGAAATATTGCCTAATTTGCCAAAGGAAATTAGCTGAGAAGAAGATGTTTTGAGACAACACAAGAAATTTCTAGTGAAAATCTGTCCCAGCTAATAGAAAAAATGAAACCTATTCCATTCAAAACATTTTCTTCTCCTTCAGGTGATGTGACCCATCTCCTCATGAATCCGCTCCTGCAGTCATGCTCCATTTCTCTGGCAGAAGGAATATGTTGTACCATATCAGACATGAATGCAGATCATGTGATGGTCACCCAGGAAACTTTAATGGAGCAGTTAGTGAAAAATTATCCAGGTAATGTGTTTGTTTCTCCCTCCTGCTAAAAGTGGCTGTGTCATCAAGCTTGAGTTTCTGATCCTGGACAAGGGATCATGGAATATTTACAAGCAAAGCTGGCAAGATGAAGGAATATGAATGAACAAGCAAGTGGTAGAATACAGGGATGTGCAAACTCCTCCTCAATCTGTGGCAGTCACCAGCATTGCCCTGAATGTAATCCTTTCCACATATTTTAATAAATCTTCCCTGAGAATAAGAGGGAATTGAGTGCAGTAGCATGTTGAGAGTATGCCCTTTCTAGAGGGTGGGAAAGCATAGAAGTGATATTTAGGTACCAGATAGGGAATAACATAAAGTAGACTGTGTGTCAGACCCCAGAGGCTCTAAGTCCTACTTTAGGAGACAGGAACGCTGCTGACTCTGCCAGCAAAGGGACTGGGTAGGTGTCTTCATCTGGGGTTTGCCATCAAAAAACATAACCAGTGTCAAATTTGGGGTTGTTGGTCAAATTCCAGCTCCTTCCTTCCCAAAAGCAAAGCATTTACACTAAATGAGCTTTGGTCCCTTTCTTCTAATGGGGTAGCAGCTACCTCCCTTAAATGCTACCTTTTCTTTACATCTGAAAAATGTCCAGTTTCCCTTAGGTCTGCAATATTGAAGTGTTATTGCACGTGAGACTTTGTCGAGGCTCACTATGGCCCTCTCAGGAGGCTGCTTTGTTTGATACTGAGCGGCTTTTTTTCAGTCCTCTCAACCTTACAGCTCTACAGCATAGGCTGATCTGGTAGGCATCTTCACCAGTGGGAAAAATGTTAATGCAACCCCAGAAACTGGTCCAGAATCCTGCCAGGAATGTGATGTAGTCCACATGCGCACTGAGAGAAGCATAAGGTAGCATTTTTAGGTCAGCCAGCAGTAGCATCCTCGGAGTTTGTAGGGACTGAATGTATTTCTTGCTATATTTTCACCTGGCTGCAAGTTTTTGTTCCTGTGGGCAGGAGATCAGCAGTGACTAGACTAAGGACTCTGAGACTGATGGAAAACCAGTAGCTGAGACAAGTCTCAGTTAGGTAATAAATTGCCATCTGATTGAATTACACCAGAAGCTTCAGAGAGAGTGACAAAAGTCACTGTTAAATAACTTGCCAGGAGGGAAATGCTTTGAACAAGACATTGTTTGCTTTGTACCTGGCAGGAGGTCTCTCTCATGAGTATCATATCCTGACAGACACAAGAACACCCTTGCTTATTTGAGAAGAACATACTGAGCTCCCTCACAGCAGCGCTGCAGTGACAGCCAGAAACATAGCTGGCCTTTTCATAAAGGCTTTGGGTATTTCATGTTCAGTTCCTTCCAGGTCTGTTGTATGTAAGTTATTTTTTGGCCAGCACCTGTTTTATTTGAAAGCTTATTTCTGATTTGAAATATCTGTCTTTTCGCTGCAGGCATTAAGGTTCCCTCCCACAATATCTTATATAATATCCTTGGCACTCTAATTAAGGAAAGAAAGATCTATCATACGGGAGAAGGATACTTCATTGTGACTCCCACCACATACTTCATCACAAATGATGCCACAGAAGACAACAGAGGGGTCCCGCTGGAGGACAGATGTTGCTGTTCAGCACCTTCCATCACTTACCTAGTAAACATTAAGCACTGTGCAGACCTAGTGAAAGAACACATTCCTACAGTATCCTGTTACAGATCCTGCAACTGTTTCCCTCACCAAAATACGCTCTGTGAACAAAGACATTTGCAGCTAGTGAACCATGAACCTAAGGGAGAGGGAAAGAAAGGCTGCAGTGAATTGAACCCTTCAATTCAAACTCAAGGGATCTGCACATTTGCTGATAATAGTTCCTGGGACACCGTCAAATCCCTGACATCTCTGAAAGCAAAACTGAAAAGCAAAAGGTTTGGCCTTGGCCTTTTCTGGAGAAGTGTTTCTAAAAAAGAAAAACACAAGAAGGAGTACTCCACTTTTTCAGCCCAGTTTCCTCCCAAGGAATGGCCAGTCAGGGATGAAGATGACTTAGACAATATTCCACGTGATATTGAACATGAAATCATCAAGCGCATTAACCCTACTCTTACCGTTGATAATTTGATTAAACACACAATATTAATGCAGAAACTCGAGGAGCAGAAAAAACATATCAGTAAAGAGACACAGTACATCAGTAATGGTACCTCGGCTGAAGTGTCAATAGCCAGGCAAAGACATCTTTCAAAGGATTGTATTCAAAAGGCACCAAGTAAAAGAGCAAAACACACCAGGAAAACCAAATTGAAGGAAGAGAAGCAGATTAGCAGAAGCATCAGGAAACCTCACATACAGGAGCTGACGTCCCAAAATGTGAAAGTGGAAGAGAACCTTTCACCATCTGTCAGAAACCAGGAGCCCCCTGCTTTAGCAGTGGAATCCCCTGTGTTCTATAAAAAGCAGATTACGAATCCTTTCCAGGGCCTCCCGTGGAGACGCAGCTTTTATGCACAGAGGTACCAAGGTGTTATCAACAGTCACCTGAAGAGCCGGGCAAGGAAGCAAGGAAGGACTTTACAAAGGCCACAGCCCTCGGCCTCCTGGAAACCCTCTGGCCATGAAACAGAACATTTGGCTGACAGAGCTAAGCAAAACCATCTACCCCATGCTCACAGGTCCTGCCTCCCACTAAAGAAAGACAGTTTAAGTGAGAACTGTATCTATCTGCAAGGCAGAAATTTACAAATAGATAATAAAAGTAAATACTTTCTAGAGAGTAATATTTCTGAAGAAAATATCTATGAAAGAGCAGTAAAAAAAAAACCCAGGGATATTAAAAAGTCTCCTTGCTCCTACACTGGAGATGGTGGTGTGAGCAAAGAAGATGCAAAACTTCCATTCTGTCTGAAGGATGGGCATTGCAGGTGCAAAGCTGACACTGCATGTGAGTTGTTAGATCAAACAGCAAATGAATTTCAAAATGTCCATCTTTCAAATGATACAGCCAATGCTAACCTGGTCAAAAAAAATACAGGAGTGAAATACAGACAAAAGACTGATAAAAAGAGTGCACTTACATCTAACTATGACTGTGCCAGCCATCATGGGGCAAGGAACCTGGAAAGTGAAGGATTTACTGACAACTGCCATCTTCGGAACCAGAAAGGATGTGATGGTGACACCTGTAACCCCCTGTGTCTGGATGACAACTCTGAAGGCTGTGAGCCATGTCATCCTCCGCCTCCTGGCCATGCCTTTTCAGACAGAAGAGGCTGGAGTGCAGCTGGGTCCCCGAGATCCTGTAAGGTTAGTACCTGTCCCTCCCAGTACACACAGACTGTGAGTAAGTGTGACTCTGGAGAACGTGGATGGAAGGGAAGCGGTAGCTTTGCAGAATCAAGAGGCGGCTTAAAAGAGCATCCCAAACCAGACTTCACAGAAGAAAGCTGGTTGTGCAGTCAAGTTCTTCCAAAAGGCCACAGAAAAGATGAAGGAACTGGCCTCACTGAACGTGGGAAGGCCCCAGCTGTGGCAGATGCTGACACTTCACAGAATGTCCCCCCTCAGGTGAGTCGAGGAGGAGGAGTGGCACGCTGTGCTTTGACCCCCCAGACCAAAGAAATGAGAAACCCTCCAGGGAAAAAAGATCTGTTTTTTAAGAGTACATGTTCTGTGGGCTCAGGACAGAAACACTCAGAAGGGACAGAAAACCACAGCATTGCAGGAGACAGTGGAATTGACTCCCCAAGGTAAGAAAACACATGTAACTAAGTTTATCTTCAAACTGACCATCAGATTTAGGCAGAAATGTTGCTGTAAATCATAACCTCCTTCCCAACAACATTCTTACTATCTTTTAAAACTTCAATATTATGACCCAGAAATACTCTGTATATTTCTACTAAATCTTTCTACATGAACATTCTCCCTAAATCAGTGAAATGAACACTGCTGTTTATATTTCACATGAGGCAAGAAAAGAGGATGAGCTCTGCCTTGCAGGTGGAGATGGCCAAGTGCAGAAACGTTAAGAAACACAGTGTTTGATAAACCCAAGTGTTAAACACAGTGCTTGATAAACTCCTGTTAGCACGTAGGTTCAGCTCATATAAGATGTTGCCATATGACATCACAGATACCGTCTTACATTCTGCAGCTGTAGATGATGAATAAAAAGTGCTGTATAGAGGTGTCCAATCCACCAAATTTAAAGTAGAAAACATCATCTGGCTTGCTCACAATTGACATTGTACATTGCCCGAGCTAGAAGCTTCTGCTTCCTTTCACGGTGTACATTTTGCCTGTAACTACGCTGCAAAAATCTCTTAATGGAAAATGAGAAGAAACATATGAAGAAAATATGAAGAAACAAATAGTACAGTTTCTAAGAAAATTTACATTTGCCATTAAGCAACTTTTGGCTGTGCACTCTTTCAAGTGCTTGGACATGAACATTAGAAATCTTTAGCAAAACATATTTCAAAGGGTCATTTTGACTGTTTGTGCTGATGCCACCTGTGGCATTAGAAGATAAGCCAAGTCAGTTTCTGGAATGTGGAGTCCACATAATAATATTCTATTATTTTAGATGGACTGAAAAGAAGATGAAGCTTCCTGTCAAATTCTAAACAGATTAATGATAATGCAAAGAGGAGGACAAGTGGAAGGACAACTGCAACAGAATTCCTTCAGCTAACTCTGGTCATGATTATTTGGTTCTTTCTTAATGAGCTTTGTAAACTTTCCCTTTGTAACAAGGTGACCCTACTGTAAATGCAGTCAGTCCCATCAGTGAGGCTGCCTCTAAATCAAAGCTTTTAGTTAAGCCTTTTGACTGTAGTATTTGGGGAGCTCATGTGTACTTTGTTTGCGCCCATCTTTAATTATCCTTTGTGTGCCTGTGATAATAAAAATGAGAACTGGCATTGTGTTGCTCTAGTGGAAATTGCTCTTGGACAGGGCTGTTTGACATCGTAATTCTGGAAAGGGTTTCGTACTTGCAGCACAGAAATGAGAGCACACTTCATTTTCCGTGGCAGAAAACACAGATAACGACACGCACCTGGGTTGCTACAAAAATTCCTTGAATTCCAGAGTTCTCTCATTGCATCCCACAGAGCTCTCAGTTGTATTCCTCAGTCTACCTGGTGTGTTTGTAGCTGGCAAGCAGGATTTGGTCTTTGCACATGAAAATGTGCTGGTGCAGAGACACCAGGGCAGGGCAGAGGCCCTGCTTTGGGAGAAGCCCCGCTCTGCTCTCGGCCGCCTTTCTCCTTGAGGAATCGGCATCCTGGCAGCTGGCAGAATCGCTTCACAGCTTCTACTTCACAAGACTCATTTTGACTTCTTAACCCCCATTTATCCCTGTGGGTACAACCGCACCGTGCTGGGCTCGTGCTGCTGCTCACCACAGGCCTGTGGTCCTTTCAAGTGTTTAAAGGGATTTGGCCATTCTGCCGTTCCCTGCTTTAGGCTCTCCGCTACCGAACCACTCCTCCGCGGTGGTTACGGAGACCAGAACTCCAAGGCGTGCGAAGCTCTCGCTGCGCTCCGGGGCGGTGCCTGCGAGGCGGGGTCGGAGCGCTCATGGCGGCCCGTCATGGCGGCCGCCTCCTCAGGGCGCGCCGGCGCTTGGAGTCCGCGCGTTGGCCCCCGGGGCACGCCGGGAGTTGTGGTCCGGCCGCGGCGGCGGCGGCCGACTGGCTGCTGAGCAGTGCGGCTCCGCCCCCGCGCCGCCGGATCGGCCGGCGATTGGCTGCTGCGCGGGTGGCCGGTGAGAGCGTGACGCGCGGCGGGTGGACGGCGAGTGAGGAGCGCGGCGTGGCGGAGCGGCGGCGATGCCTGAGGCCACCCGGTGCAGCACCAGCAGCGGGGCTGAGTCGGACTCCGACTGCCCCATGGACACCGAGGCCGCCCGGGANGCCGGGCGGCCACGTGCGCAGGCAGGCCAGGCCTCGGCGCCGCCGCCTCACGTGTTGGGCCCGGCGGGAGCCCCGGTAGCGCGTCCCCCGCACCCCGAGCGGGCCCGGCCCGAGGGGAAGGCCCGAGTGCCCGCGGAGGAAACGCGCCCCCCTTACACCTGCCCCCGAACTCCGTCGGTAACTAGAACGTGCGCTCCGAGCCTTATCTGTTCCGCGCCGCCCTCCCCGTCCCGTGCCCGTGGATCCACGAGCGCGTGTTTTCATTTGCTCTGTGCCTTGCCAGAAGGAGAAAAAAGAGAAGAAATCTAAAAGCCGGGACAAGTTTCTGAGGGGAAGGACTCAGTCAGATGAAAGCGAGGACTCGGATGAGGAGCCATACAGCCCGAAAGCCAAGAAGGCAAAGCATGTCAGTAAACAGAACGGTCACGCGAAGGAAGCAAGACTGGAGAAATCGAGATTGTCTTCCTTAAGCAGCAGATCCTCCCGCAAGAGCCGGCACAGCAGTTCTAGCGAGACGTCGAGTGACAGCGAGAGTGAGAGCGAGCAGGAGCAGGTAAAGCCAACGACTCGGTTCAGTTACAGCGATCTGTGAAGCTTTCAACTCCTGTATTGCAACAAGGCCGAATTTAGAACGGGTTGTCCCTTTTTTTCCTTTTTTCTTTCCCCCTCCCAATCGATGGAAAGTGCTTTAAATTTTCAGGGTTTAAAGCTTCTTGAATTGTCCATTCTGTTGATGATTTGGAAAAAATTAGAGTTAAGGAAAGTCCTGAAGTTCTAGATCAGAGCACCAGGGCTTCCTCCCTTCAACAGTGTGGTGCTGTGGTAGCTTTGGCAGACAAACAAGCTGCCGTGAGATGGAGCTTTGATATGATTCATTATCGTTAGGTATGTGTTTTTTCAGGTTGTCCTGTGCAGAGCCAAGGAGCTGGACTTCGTGATCTTTGTGGGTGCCTTCCAAATCAGGATATTCTATGATTTTAATTAAGAGTTTTCGGAGTTTTGGTTTGGGTGTTTTACACTAGCTATGCTGTTTGATATGAGATAGTTTTAACTTACAAATCACTTTTGCTAACTTTGTCCAAGTCTAAAATGCAGTCGTAAACGAAAGAAGGCTCTTCAGCCATGATGCTGTAACTGAAGTGTCACAGTGCCTGTGCTGTTACCGTGAATTTAGTGATAGTCATGTGACATTCACATGGAGTCTTACCCGAGTTATTGTTTACCCCACAGGAGCTGACTGGAGAACAGAAAGAGGGTGCTTTCTCCAATTTTTCTATTTCCAAAGAAACTGTCCAGCTTCTTCAAGGTAAATTTCTTGGCTTGATGTGACCATAGAAAGTCAGATATCTCTGTCATGTGTTTTCATGCTAAACATAGTGAGCTTTGAGATGTGCTCTGCTTGTGTGTGTGCAACCATGGGTGCTGTGCAGAAGACGTAGACTGCCTGCACTACATACACCTTTGAAAACAGATTTTCCTGTTTGCAGTGTTGCCCAGCTCAGCCTTTACAGTAGAATTCTAAATGACATAAGCCAAGGAAAAGAGATATTTAGTGTTTAATTTTTGAATTAAAGATTTGTTTGGTGTGAATAAAGGAAAACCTGTTATGTTTAGCATATTTTATGTTTGTTTCTACATGACTTAGTGTGAATTAAGGGAAGAATAGAAGGAGTTTTGAGATCTGTATTATTTGAAATACAGAGATTTTCATGGATAGCTGGAGAGTATTACATAAATAAAGGCACAGTACTCAAAGTCTTCTATAAAGGCTAATGATTTCATCTGTCCCAGCTAGCTCTGTATGTGCTGATTTAAGTGGGAGAATAAAATGGACAGTCCCAGGGCACTCTTTGCAGATGACCCTTGTGATTAAATATATCAGTGGAGGTGATGATACAATCCTGACTTACTGCAGAGTTGATGGAAGTTCTGCTTGGAATAACTTCCACTGTAGAGCATGAAAGAACCCTTGTAAAATGATCCTATTAAGGAAATCTCTTGGAATTGTCACAGCTCGAGGAGTGACGTACCTGTTCCCTGTGCAAGTGAAGACCTTCAACCCAGTGTATTCTGGCAAAGATGTCATTGCTCAAGCGCGAACTGGAACAGGGAAAACATTCTCTTTTGCTATTCCCTTAATTGAGAAACTTCAGGAGGAGTCCCAGGAAAGAAGAAGAGGCCGTCCACCAAAGGTAACTGTGCTTAGGTAGAATGTTCATTTTGGTTGGTCTTACATCCCAGTGATTCAGATTTCAACCCACAGGAGAGGTTCTCCAGGTTTGTGCAGGGATGAGCCAACCCACATTAAAGGTTGACATCTGTGTTCACTGGGCTTTGCCTGTGTCCTGTGCCACCTCACAGCCTCTGACCAGCAAAGAGCATGACTGTTCTACGCACCTGTCAGTTCCTTTTTCTGCCACAGGGAGACTGAACTATAGGTGTTACAGTTAGTTCTGTTCACTCCCCTTATCTGTTCAGGGCCACAGATTACTGGATGCTTGGTATTCTCCCGAATTAGTAACAGATTAGTTACTAATGGTAACCTGAGAGCTTGATAAAAGCTGTCCGCTTAAATATGAGTTTTTTTAAAGCATGTAAACAGTGGGTGGTTTTAAAAATAGGCTTAGTTTTCACTAGGACCACCACCAAATGTTGAAGTTTCTGCTCCAGAGAATGCAGATTTGTTATAAGCTGTGTGCATTCTGCCAGTGTGGTTTAAATACCACATGTAGCTTTTCGCAGAATTCTTAGAATGTCTCCAAAACTAGATAGGCCAAAGCTCACTGTATCCTCATTAATAATTTTTGCCAGTTTATTTCATCTTGTCACCCTTCTTCACAGATTACCTGGAGTCCATTCCAAAACTAATACTAGCAGTTTTAGATGCCTCTGCCCATCATGTTGGCTGGCTGAGAACGCTGTCTCTAGGTTTGTCAGTGCTTTGGAGAAGTGAAAGCTTTCTTTGAGGGAGCCTTAAAAAAAGATTTCGGGCCTCATTCTACCATCATGAACTACTACTTGCTTTTTGGTAATGGGTTTTAATGTTGAAAAAAGTACCAGAATAGGGATTTTGAAGTTGCTTTTGTGAAGCCACTGATGCCAGTTTTGAGGGCAGTACTTCAGTGACATGTTAAACTGAGTTAGTTAATGTGCCTGCAGTGAAGCCTGCATGTTGAAGAGAGGGGGGTTCCTTGGTTGCGTCTGCAGGGATGTATTTTAGCACAGGCTCCAGAACAGTGCTGAACACAGCTCTGCAGATTGAACAGGTTTCCCTCAGTCACAGGGAAGCCTGAGACAGCTGATGGCTCTTCCTGACCCCTGCTCACAGGACTGTGGAGCCTTACTGCACAGGAGTAATAGCTTTGTATTACCCCGATCCTTCAGTCTTGTACTCAAACAACATATGGGCATGTCAAGAAAGACCTGTAGCTGACGTGTTCAAGAGCTAAAATTAAAAAAGCTTTAAGTATCTCCTATCCCATTTAAAAACGTTAGCCTGTCCTAAATGAGTATGTGTTGAAGGAGTTTAATGATGTTACAAGAGTCTCAAGCAGTGTTTCTCCAAACTTTGTTGAGATAACTATTTAAACCAAATTTTTTAATTCTAATTTTGTAAGTGGTCAGGTCTAAAATAATGATTAGAAGTCTAGTGGTTTCTAGTAGAAGCTATGCTGAGAGAACATCTGTTTGTGTTTCTTCTGTTTAGGTTCTGGTTCTTTGTCCAACAAGAGAGCTGGCAAATCAGGTTGCCAAAGACTTCAAGGACATCACAAGGAAGCTGACAGTAGCTTGTTTTTATGGAGGAACTCCATATAATGGGCAAAGTAAGTGACAGGACTAATAATTGAAATGTTAATTGACTGATATATTTAAGTAATGCATCTGGGTCTTTCCGAACACACACTTTTAACTCAAGAGCTGGAGATTATTAATGGGGAATTCAACAGCTCAAAATACATCTTTATATGGAGATAAATAGCGGTAGTTCTCAGTTATATTCTTGGTGTCTTACCTGCTCATGGAGGTCAAATTAAAGTGAAAGAGATTATATCTGTATTTGAGTTTAGGTTCTTGTAAACACATTTTCTTTAAAAAATGTTTAGTCTGAGAGCTGTGAGTAGGTGTGTGGTTTTTTCATATGATAAGGGCTATCTAGAGGATTTGTAAAGTGGAGAAAGAGTTGTGACAGCGTAATTTACCATCTTGGTGGTTGTAAACAAGGAATGAGAATAAACTCTTTGATCATGATATATCCTGGGACATTAGGGATGGTTTTTTTTTCCACTGCAGAAGCTCATGAAGGAGCTGATTTCAGTAATTTAGATAGCTAAATAAGTAAATTCTTTAAAAGTTTCCAGTTAAGGTAGACAATTTGGGAAGAGTGAACTATTTCTAAAGAATATTAAAAGAAGCTCTTTTAAATCATGGGGAGAGGGGGAAGGGAGGTGTGTTCTTGGGTTTTTTTTTCATTCAGGAAGAGAAGTGGATCTTCTACCTGAGCTTTTTTTGCCAAGTTTTCTCTTCCTGTTAATTATTTGTTGTCACATTTATAACAGGAGTATTTATGAATGCTTTAAGAAGCTGTTTCTTTGTTAGCTGACGTGTTACTAATGTAGAGACTGCTCCCTAGTTCACTGCTAACTCCTCTTTCCTGTTTACCAGTTGATCTCATGAGAAGTGGCATTGACATTTTGGTTGGGACACCTGGTCGAATCAAAGACCATCTTCAGAGTGGCAAACTGGACCTTACCAAGGTGAAACACGTTGTACTTGATGAAGTTGACCAGATGCTGGACATGGGATTTGCTGAGCAAGTGGAAGACGTTTTGCGAGTGGCATACAAGAAGGGTAATCTCAATATTTAAATGAATAGTGGGAAATATAATAATGTAGTTTGCTAAAATTCAGGTGTATTTTTCAGAAAGTTGTAAGGTGGCTTTGTTTAGTAATAACTGAATATTATATATTGTGAATGCAGTATGTGAGGAAGTAATGTGAAAGTGGGAATAATTCTTAGAACCTTTGCAAAGCTTAAAATCCAGTACCTGGGGTTCTGTAAAGAACTTTCTTTGACACCTGTCAATAAGTTGTGCTTGGACTGACTTAAAAGGAATTAGCTTTTTACCTTTTTCAGCGCTTGAAAACAGACTGGATTTTTTGATCATAGTAACTTTTTCCTAATCTTGAAAATATTTAGACTTTCTAGAGTATTTTTTTCTCCAGATGCTGGTAATGCATAAATTAAAAAAAGCTGGATTGCCTTCTTTATTTTGTCTACTGATGTTTAAACTTGTATTTTAATCACATCTGTAAGACAAAACATATGAAGTTTGTGAAATGTTGTTCTGTTATGTTTTTTTTAAGATTCTGAAGACAATCCCCAGACACTGCTGTTTTCTGCAACTTGCCCACACTGGGTGTATGATGTGGCTAAGAAATACATGAAGTCTAGATATGAACAGATTGACCTTATTGGGAAAAGAACTCAAAAGGCTGCTACAACAGTAGAAGTGAGTAATCTGTCTGATGTGGAATGTTTTCAGGCTTTTTTCCCCTGTTTTTTTATGCTCAGTAGGCCTTTGCTGGCTGTGCAGTAAACACTGTGGAAAGGAGTACTAGAAGCCTGATTTCCTCCTACTGTAGTTAATTTGGGGAACATTAGACTTGTTGTGGTCGACATAAGAGCCCTATGGATTTTGCGTGTTCCAGGAATGTGAGTTAGCATGTTTTACCCATCAGGAAACTGTGTAACTCTTTACTATTTCTGTATTTTAGAGTTTCAGATCTATTTAAAAAGAATCTTATGTTTTTTTGTAAGCTAAACACTGGAATTCTTTTCCACAGCATTTGGCAATAGAGTGTCACTGGTCTCAGAGAGCTGCAGTTATTGGAGATGTCATCCAGGTCTACAGTGGCAGCCAGGGGAGGACCATTGTCTTCTGCGAGACCAAAAAGGAGGCAAATGAACTGGCTTTGAATGCTTCCATCAAACAGGTATTTCACCATCTGTATTAAGTAACAAAACCTGTCAGAAATGTATCGACCTTATGTTGATAGCAGACCTATGCTGAGTAAGTTTTAAAGAGAGTTTCAGAGTGGATAAGGGAGGCTTTTGCAGGTGGTCAGATAGGATTTTATGTCTCACTGACATAAAACAAAAATTGTAAATTACTATTTTGAAACAGCGAAGCGTTGCATAGGTGGTGTGTCTGGCAAGTTACAGCATAGTTTCATACATGACAGTAATTAAATATGAAGATAACACACACATTGTTATTCTGTTTCCCTACCGTTGTTAAAGGCCTTTGAGGTATATGAATAAGAATTACAAAGTAAATATTGTCAGACTCCTGAAATATAAACTTCTGTATCTTGTCATACAGAGCTTATCACATACCAAGATGTTGTACCCAAAACTGACCATAAAATGGAGCACTGTCTTGGATTTTGGTACAGTTCTAAAATAATACTGTTTTTCAGGATTGCCAGTCATTGCATGGTGACATTCCTCAGAAGCAAAGAGAGATCACACTGAAAGGTTTTAGGAACGGTACCTTTAAAGTTCTGGTTGCAACCAATGTAGCTGCCCGTGGCTTAGATATCCCAGAAGTTGACCTGGTTGTACAAAGCTCACCACCAAAGGTAGGACACTGTTATGCTGCATGTCTTTGTAATAATTTGAAGTCTCATCATCAAGTAGTACGTGCTCTCAGGTTATGATCTTGCCCATCTTGCTTGTCAGGATGAGAAAGATCCTGATAGGTAGAAGTAGTTTCTAAGATGATTTTTTTGTGAGTGTGTCAATCCCTAGTATGTTTAAAGATGGCCTCCTTAAAATGTTGTATTAGGAGGCTGTTCAAAGCCTCTCCCTTTGAGGCTGGGTGTGGTGATTGCAGGTCTGGAAGCAGTGGGAAGAATGATTCATTAAGTAGGGGTGTATGTGAGGAGAGAACAACAGCGAGAACATTAGCTGGAATTCAGAGGGTTTAAATGAAACAATGTTTCAGTGAATTTGCTCTTAATATTACAGTAACCATGCTCACGTTGATGTGCAGGAGAGTGAGTGGGATGGTTGTATAGGTACACACACTCCATATGTGTGGTGATGCATAAACAAACCTTAGCTGATCCATGCTCATGGTTCTGGCTTTCAAACCATAACTTTCAGAGGATTATGGGAAAGCACATTCATTTGACATTAGTGAAACAATGTTTTGTAATTTCATTCTCTAATTCAGTTACTGTGCATTGTTGAGGCTTAACTGTGATAGCTCGTACAAGTTGGGTGGATGCAATGAGTTGATTAAATTACAGTGAATGAGGTAACTCACCAGGCTGTCTGTTCTGAAGGATGTGGAGTCCTATATCCATCGTTCTGGACGCACGGGTCGAGCTGGGCGCACTGGGATCTGTATCTGTTTTTATCAGCGAAAGGAAGAGTATCAGTTAAGACACGTGGAGCAAAAAGCGGTACAGTACAGTTTCCTTCTAACGATGGCATGGTAAAGGGTAATGCTTTGTTCAGTAGCTCAGTGACAGAATGCAGCTTCTGAAGCACCCAGTGGAGGTTTGGGTACCTTGGGGAGGGTGGGTGCACTCTCAGTTCCTCTGGAGCAGGGAGGGCACTGCACATTCTCATGCCCATGTTTTTTCAGCCAGTGCCAATGAGGTTGTCCCTGTGGAAATGAGTAAAAGCTCACAGGATTTCAGTGCAGTGTTCACCCTGGTTGTCATCTGATCAGTGATGTGCGTATGTGCAGCTTTACTGGGGGAACTGTTACTTGCATTTTTGCACTTTGTGCGCTATCCATATCAGAGTTTTCTTGCCAATTAAGTATTCAGTTGTGATGAGGTTGTTTATCATTAGCACGTAAAATTCAGACTTACATGTAGACTAAGGCTCTGAAACTTGTACTTAAATCCAAATCAATCAGACTAAAAGTAAAAATTTAGAATTTGTAGGACTTTATTTTCCCCAGGAATCTGCCAAAATGGTGTCTGCTTATTTCAATTTAAGGTCACTGAATTATATAAGCTAACCTGGTACATAAAAGCCATATCAGTGTTACACATTTCCCTGTAAGCTCAACCTTGCCGTTTTCACTTGGAAGAATAAGGAGTTAAAAGGTGAAAATAAGCAGAAGAATTATAGACTTAAAGGCTTGTCTTGTTGGAGTTTAATACTGCTTCTTTAGAATTGTGTTATTATGGTCTGCAATTTTAATTTGTATTTTGCTTTTTAAATTTCAGGGCATTACATTCAAGCGTGTTGGTGTTCCTACTGCAACAGATATAATAAAGGCTTCCAGCAAAGATGCCATGAGGTGTGTTTGGGGAACTCAAGTCCTGTTGTATCTTCCTGCTCTCCTCGTTCAGAAGGGCTGTTTGGATTGCACTTTGCTCTCTCTCTCTCTCTCTCTCTCTCTGAACTTTCTGTTCACTATTAAACCCTTGAACTACTGTTTTTTTTTCTCTTCCAGAGCCCAGTAAATATTAGTGTATAAGTTTTTTTTTTTTTATTTTAATTACTTAGGTGCCTGGATTCTGTTCCTCAGACTGCCATTGAGTATTTCAAAGAATCTGCTCAGTTGCTGATAAAAGAAAAGGGACCAGTTAATGCTCTGGCTGCAGCTCTGGCCCATATTTCGGGTGCTACTTCCATTGAGCAGCGCTCGCTGCTGAACTCGGATGTGGTAAGGAAATAAACGTAAATGGGCAGGTCTCAGGTCTGAGAGATGTGCTGAAGCTTATTCCTCTGACTGAGTGGTGGGTGCCCCATTTCTTTTCAGGGCTTTGTTACAATGATCCTACGCTGCTCTGAAGAAATAAACAGCATGAGCTATGTGTGGCGCAGGCTGCGAGAAGTGTTGGGCGACGATGTCGATCGGAAGGTGAACAGAATGTGTTTCCTCAAGGGAAAAATGGTATGTTTTTGTTTTGTATCTTTGATACTGGGCTCTGCTGGTTGCAGCCTTTTCTCAGCAATTGTTAGGGGAGATACTTGGTCTATTTTCTGTGTTCTAGGCACTGTTGATAAGGACATGACTGCTAGGCCTCAGTCTGGTTTATTAGGACTTAGGGCTTTGCTGCTGTGCTAAGGAGGTAGGATAATGCGTGGCTGTGGGCAGAGCACAAGAGGTAAAAGATGTGGAGCCTTAATGACACAGCAGAGCAGGATTTCTTAGGACAGTCAGTTCTGATAGCACCTGTCTGTCAGGTGTAGATTTGTTTTTAGTTGCAGTCATTTAAAAAGCTTGACTTGTATTCATTAAAATTATTCTTTCTTTTTAGGGTGTGTGCTTTGACGTTCCTGTAGCAGACCAAAAAGAAATAGAGGTAAATTCATTGCAATTTCTGGGTACAGCAGACTGACTGTAGATGAGAGTGGCTGAACTGGGTTAGACTGAAAACCCTGTGTAGCCTGTATCCTGCCTTTCCTGGTGGCAAAAGGGTTGGTTTGGAAGGAACTGAAGAACAGAACAAGCCTGCAGTGTATCTTTCCTAAGGCATTCCCTTGTGTCCAAAAATCTTGTAGCTTGAAACTTTTGCACTGAGAAAAGAGGTGGTGTCAACAATCCACCCCTGGTTACTGCTGCTGGATTCATCTTTGTAGGCACTAAGCTTCATTCCCCTTTTTTCTATTCCCTGCCCGCATTTTCACCCAGAATTCTCTCCACAGAAAAGTGAATTCCAGGTTTTTGCTTAGCAGAATTAGTAATCTCATGCTAAAATTCTCTAGACTTCATATCTTTCCTTCAGATGTTTCTCTGTTACTGCATCTCTGTACCCTTGTGGCCTAGCAGTGTTTGGCTCTGGATAGTGGGGAACGGAGGGGAGGCTGTGGATTTGTAATCAGTAATAATTACAGTGGTGTTCTTAACAAGTGAAAGCTTTAAAGTTTGAAGCCAATATTGACCAATTCAGTTAGATGCTTGAATCAGCTATATTAGCTCAGAATTGTACCTTTTCAATTGAGCAAAGTTAATAATTATTACATAACCTGTGTTTGCATTCCTCGAATTTACCTTGCTATGCCTGACTTTATTTCAATAGGCAAGATGGGAAGATTCAAAACACTGGCGTTTGTGTGTGGCAACGGAATTACCGGAGTTGGTGGAATCTGTACGAGGAGGAGGAGGGGGAGGAAATGGCCGAAACTCCTCAAGCTCCAGGAATGGGCGGCGTGGTGGGTCTGGTAGAAACAGATTCAGGGGCAGAGGCCAGAAACGAAGCTTCAGCAGAGCATTTGAACATTAACTTCAACAATCCTCAAGTGTTAAAAAATGGGACTGAAGTATTTTATATTACGTTACATTAGGCTGTTTCTTTGTGTTTGTACCATCGGGAAAATATTTCACTAAAAGATTTTTTTTTTGTCCGTACTACTTTGTTCATAAATCAAGTTCTGTTCATTTAAAAAACAAACAAAACAAAACCCACAAAAACAGAAAAAAATTGTTTCATTTGTTTCTCATACTGCTCTTTGAATTTTTCCACAGTATGTCTGTTGCATTCAAAACTGTAGCCTGGTTCACTGTATAATATATAGATGTTAATTGCTGCTCAAACCTGTACATTTTCTGATAAAATTAAATATTATTTTACAACTTCATCTTCTGTTGCATATTTAAAATGGTGTTATGCAGGTAGGTGCTAGAAAGACATTCCAGAATGTGAGGGGGGGCCCTCTAAGAGAGCTCCATGAGGGAGATCTGTGAGAGAGCCCCCAGGGCGTGTGGCAAGATGTGGAATACGCCAACAATGTCTTAAGTCAGGATGTTCTTTGATGTAGGATCTTTGTATATTTTCAAGCCTAACCAGCAAGAAAGGAGAGCTAATCAGTGGAACAGAGCAGTTAGCATCCCTTGCTGAAGGACATCCTGGAACTAACAAACTTTAAGGATGTAGTAAATGAAGACTGTCTATATGTACGTTGCTAACTTGGTGAAACAGACAAGGTCCATGTATCCTATAGCTAACCTATGTACTAAAATTCATGCCTACAGGTCAAAAAGACCCTGCTCAGGGGCAGACTCTTCCTCTGAGCACTCGAAGTTGGCTGGGATTAAGTTACTTGTATGGACGTTACTAACCATTCCTAACAGAGGGGCCGTGCTGGGAAAGTTACCAACTCTGAATTTCTGTGTATAAATAATGACACCAAAACCCTGGCAGTTGTTCTTGACTTGTGGACTTACCACCGAGCACCGGGGCTTGGACAGGTCTGAATCAGGTAAATCGGCGTGTGGCAGGATGGGCTCGTACAGCGGGGAATGAACCCGGGTCTGTGGGCAGCGAGGGGCGATCCGTGAGGGGAGAGAGCCGTGAGGAGGGATCCGTGCGGGAACAGAGCCGTGAGGGGAGAGATCCGTGAGGGGACCATGAGGGGAGGTCCACGAGGGGAACGCCGTGGGAGGGTACCGTGAGGGCATGTCCGTGAGGGGAACCCTGGGGGCGGGTACCGTGAGGGGAGATCCATGAGGAGGGATCCGCGAGGAAGGATCCGTGAGGGAAGAGAGCCATGAGAGGACCCTGAGGGGCGATCCGTGAGGGGAGCCCTGGGGGCGGGTACTGTGAGGGGAGATCCCTGAGGAGA
>VWZG01004495.1:686022-722724 GCA_013396735.1 Grallaria varia | reverse complement strand
ATCCGTGAGGGGACCATGAGGGGAGGTCCACGAGGGGAACGCCGTGGGAGGGTACGGTGAGGGCAGGTCTGTGAGGAGAGCCCCGTGCGGGCATGTCCGTGAGGGGAACCCTGGGGGCAGGTACCGTGAGGGGAGATCCATGAGGAGAGATCCATGAGAGAACCCTGGGAGCGGGTACTGTGAGGGGAGATCCGTGAGGGGACCATGAGGGGAGGTCCACGAGGGGAACGCCGTGGGAGGGTACGGTGAGGGCAGGTCTGTGAGGAGAGCCCCGTGCGGGCATGTCCGTGAGGGGAACCCTGTGGGCAGGTACCGTGAGGGCAGGTCGGTGAGAGGAGCCCCGTGCGGGGAGCGGGCGGAAGGGACNCACTTCCTGCGCGCCGGGGCGGGGCGCTCGTCCTGGGGTCGCCGCGCCGAGAGCGGCACCAGCAGCGGGAGCAACGCGGCCACAGCGGCTCATCTACCCGCCGAGCAGCCGCCGGCCATGCCCGCCGCAGAGCCCGAGCGCAGCCCCGCGGAACCGCAGGCGCCCGCAGAGCCGCCGCGCCGCGGCCGCCGCAGGAAGGCCAAGGTGGGAGCGCCACGTGCGGCCGCGGGGGCCGCCATTTTGTGCGGGCCGAGGGGGGGGGCTCGTGTGAGTTCGGGAGGGACGCAGGGAGGGGGTTCCTCCGGGTAATTGCGGCTCTCCCGCGGCAGGACGAGCCCACCGAGAAGAAGGCGAAGCGGCGCGGTAAGGCCGAGGGCGAGCAGGCGCAGCCCGAGGAGAGCGGGCTGGGGGATGGCGACCTGGAGCCGCCTCTGCCCAAGAAGACCAAAAAAGTAAAGAAGACCAACGGTTTGGTGGGAGAGAGCGATGTTGCCCAGCTGAAATCTTCCTCCGCAGCAAGCGACGGCGTGGCAGCCCCGGCGCTGCAGGACGAGGCCGCCGGAGAGCAGGACAGCGACACCGAGGTAGGGATGCTTTGCTGGCAGAGCCCTGGTGTTAATTAGTTAACGTCCTCTTGGTATTTAGAGGGCTTAATGATGGGTACTGGGCGCTGTGTGGATACGGAGGTGCGAGGGCTATGGGGAAGTGCGGGGCAGCTTTTTGCGCTGTTTCCCTTAGATGTGCGGGACCGGGTTCTGCACACGGGGAGTGCCCGGCATCTTGCCCCTCATCCTATCGGTTATCCTGACCCTCATCCTGCCCCCATCCTGCTCCTCATCCCGCCGCTGCTCCAGCCGGTTCCCGCCGTGCCGGGGCGGTGCGTGAGGCGCGGCCCCACGTGGTGCCGCACATGGGAACCTCCTCTCCACGTGCTTCCCCCTCCCGGTGGATGCCGAGCGTTCGGAGCAGCGTGTCCTGCAGTGCAGGAGGCTGGCTGGCAGGGAGCAGTTCCATGTGCTACTCGTCTTCATGTCACAGCTTGTTCTGTGTCCCGCAGCCAGGCAATCACCGTCCCAGAAACGTGCCATGCTTTGTGCGGTGCTGGCACTTTCTCTGCTGTCAGGACCTTTGAAGGAATGTTTGGAAAGGTGTCCTGTAAGGGAAAGTCGCAGTTTTCCTCATTAATACCCACTTCTGGAGGCCTTGCTCTTCAGATTTCGTCTGTGGCCTCGCAGACACGTGCACAAGGGGGCCCTGCAGCTTTGCCTTGCTCTGTGTAGGGCCTTCCGTGGGTAGTTCTGTGTTTAAGATCGGATAGTTCTGTGTTTGAGATCAGAACGTGAATCAGAGTTTTTGTGCTTTTTGTACATTGGGTGTAACAATGGATCTTTGAAATAAAAACTAAATTGTGAGTATTAAGTGTATACTGGTGTTTAAAGTTCAAAGCTTTGCATAAAAGACACAGAGTAGGTGTCTTTTAAAAGGAAGTTCCTGCTTTGCACAGTGAATTGTGACACCATGTTTTGTTGTGAAAAAGAGTTTTCTAATGGTTTTGGTGGACTCTAGTTAAGGTTTTTAACAAATAGTTTCCCTTTCTTCATTTGCTATGCATATATGCACAAGTACCTGCATCAATAGGTTTTTTTTTTTTTGTTTAAACAGAAAGAAGGTAGATGGTGGTAAAAGAAATGCACCACTTCTCTTGAGTGGCTGTGAGGGGGATGTTATATGCTTGTCTCCAAGGGCTAATAAGTCTTTTTTTTTTTTTTCCTTTTTTTTTAAATTCCGTTAGGAGCTGACAGAAGAAGCAAAAGAAGGAGCCTTCTCTAATTTCCCTCTCTCCCAAAACACTATCAACCTTCTCACAGGTTAGTTAAAAGACATTTCTGTGAATGTTGGTCTAGAATTGCAGTCAGTTACATGCATAAGCAGAATCCAAGGGTAGATTGTCCTAAATGGTGTTAAATTTTTTGTGCGGTAAGAATATGCATATGAGCAGTCACTGTAGACTCAAAAAATCTACTGGTTTTAATAGGAAAAAACTTTATGTTTTGTTCAGTTGCAAATGTCCTAAGGTGAGTTTATTTCATGGAGTGGTTATTCCTGGATCTGCATTTTAGAGACAAGGTTTTTCCTCTCATCAGTATCATTCCACTTACCATGTATCTTTACTTCTTTTCCTGTGTCTGCTCTCTACAATATTGCTTCTTAAACTTAATGGAGCTTTGTTTATGAAGACTATTTGCCTGCTGTGAACGAGTTGTCTATGATTATTCTCATAATTTTGTGCATTTTCATATCTCTTCTCAATTAATTTTGCAATAGCTTTAGGGTTCTCATCCTGTGTGTTGGGAAGGTGTGCAATTCTTGTTCCTCGAAGTTTTCCTTGCTTGAGAGTTTCTCTGGGATGTATTGTTTCACTTCCACTGTGCAAAATCTCTCTGAAGTTTTAGAATATTTTGAAACAAATGCCCTCACTTCCCACCTCCAAAACTGGGCTATGACAAAATCTTGGGCTGTATCGGACAAAATGTGTTGGTTTTTTTTCCTTCCTCTCCTGTTGTCTTACACCACACATCACAAGGAAGGCTGTGTTTCATCGTGGGTACCCAGCTCTGTGTTTGGGGGTGGAACACCTTTTGATCTGGAGTAGGAGTAAAAAATAAAGATGTGTGGTTTTCTTCTAAGTTGCATCTCCTGTTGTGTACAGGAATTAATGTGATGTGTCCTACATATTTGGGCTCTTTATGAGGGCTTCTAATTGTTCACCTTTTAGTGAAGCCCCTTTCAATTATCTTGCAGCTCGAGGTGTAAAATACCTGTTCCCTGTGCAAGTGAAGACTTTCCAGCCCATATACGATGGCAAAGACCTCATTGCTCAAGCTCGAACAGGAACTGGGAAAACCCTTTCCTTTGCTCTTCCACTGATTGAAAAACTCCAGAGCATCTCGCAGGATGGGAGAAGAGGCCGTGCACCGAAGGTAACTTACCACCTGAGGGTTAACACCAACACCTGAG
Source organism: Grallaria varia (assembly GCA_013396735.1). NCBI lineage: Eukaryota > Metazoa > Chordata > Aves > Passeriformes > Formicariidae > Grallaria > Grallaria varia. The sequence continues at coordinate 719,339 of VWZG01004495.1, read as the reverse complement.
AGCTTGGCAGGTTTTGATAGTGATTTTACTATTGCTCTGGGGTTTTACTTTTTTTTGAGACTTGCTTCTCCTTTATTGGTGTTTGTAATGCTGGATACTTTGCTCAGATCAAGAGATAGAGGGTGACAGAGTTTTGCAGCATCTCAGGGATAACACATTTCGTGTTTGGGAGAACTGCCAGGGCCCTGCGGTGGCAGCTGGTGGACTTGCAGGCTGCTGTCCTCGGGAAGTTTGCATGCAGCTTTGGGGTTCAGTCTCCTCACTCTTGTGAGCTGGTGTTTGAGTCAGCTGGACTTGCCTCCGTTCACTGAGGCTGTTTCTCACTATAAATTCCATGGTGGAAACTGAAGGCTTTCAGGGTTTCTTTTCCCCCCTCATATCTGGACACTCAGCAGATGCATATCCTATTCCCATGCAAATGCAGTCTGTATATTTATCGTTAGATTGCAAACCTGTTAATAGTCTGCAGATTTGTTGCCTGCTTCTTCCTTCTGTTTTATTAACTTTAAAGGCACTGTAAATTTTAAAATCTTATTTTCTGAAAGATTTCAAGAGACAAATTCAGCTCTTTATCAGTTTATTCTTAAAATGTTGGGGGAAGGGTAGATACTGGAGGAAGGCAGGTAGATGAAAATGGCTGATACACAGAATGATGCACTGTAGCCAGGTGTCTTTTGAAGTCTTACTACTCCGGATTTAGTGATTGTTCTCACCCTTTAACACTGAACTGCACCTTCATTTTTTGTCTCTTTTTCACTCCCTGCAGGTGCTGGTTCTTGTTCCAACCAGGGAACTGGCCACTCAGGTAGCCAAAGACTTCAAGAATCTCACAAGGAAACTGTCAGTTGCTTGTTTTTATGGAGGAACTCCATATAAAGAACAGCGTGAGTAACTGCTAAGGAATTATTGCTGGATTGGAGTTGATTTTCTCCAAATGCATTCCATGATTAAAACTCTGTGTTTTCCCCCCTCAGACTTTGACTTCAGTCAGGAAATAAAGTGACGTTGCTTTCAAAGAAAGCACACAGCTTGGGCTGAGTTATTTTAGTTCCAAGAAATCTTCATGGAAAATAATGGTTGTAGGTCTGTGAAGTGACTGGTGCTTTTAGTTTTTTCTCTATAGTGTGTCTGTGTGGTTTTTGTGTGGACATAGACCGGGACTAGACAACAGTCCACAGAAAGGGGAGAATTGTATTTGTGCCTGTGGCTCTGTGTGTCCCCAGAGGTGGCTGTGACTAAAAGTTTGGATGAAATCTGAGGTGTTTTCCTGTAATAAAGCTCTGGAAGTTCCTAATGTCAGTTGATTGCTGCTTGGAAATTGGTGTATCTCACTGTAACTTTGTGTGAAGTTTTTCTGGTGTATCCTGACAGAGCAGCTGGGACTGCCATTAATGTCTTTGTCTGTTACCTGGGCTGGTAGTGCTTTATTCAGGGATTAAGGTAAAGGGCAGTAGCTTTTTGCTACTAAAATGACAAGAGTTGCTGTGTACTGCTAGCTTTTTACCACATTGTCTCTTAGCAGTCTGACATTGTCCTTGTTTTTCTGTCTTCCAGTTGATCTCCTTAGGAGTGGCATTGATATTCTAGTGGGAACTCCCGGGCGGATCAAAGACCACATCCAGAATAGCAAGCTGGAACTTTCCAGCGTGAAGCATGTTGTTTTGGATGAAGTGGATCACATGTTAGACATGGGCTTTGCTGAACAAGTAGAAGAAATCTTAGGATTTGCTTATAAAAAAGGTAAATTCTGAGATCAGGAGAGGAATAGGGGACAATGCAGAAAGCACAGTTATGCTACTTTAAAAACTGCTGTTGCACCCCCAGCTTGAATTCTTTGTGTGATGCTAGTATGCTGTCCTCAGAAAAGGGCAAGGTAAAATTGGAAAAGGTTCAAAGCAATGTGACAGATGGCTGAATTCTTTGCCTTTGCTCTCTGATGGGTTTTAAAGTATTTTCATTGCTTATGAGTTTTCTTGTAGCTGACTTAGTGCACATAGAAACCTGACAATTTTAGAGCAGCTGTTTTTTGTCAGGGTCTGTTGTGATGTGTGTCAGGGTCTGATGAAATGGATGGCCTTTTTTCCAGGCTCTGAGAACAACCCCCAGACACTGCTGTTTTCTGCGACTTGTCCACGATGGGTTTATGATGTAGCAAAAAAATACATGAAAGATGAATATGAACAGATTGACCTGATTGGAAAGAAGACCCAAAGGACAGCCACGACTGTGGAAGTGAGTGATTCTGCTGCAGAGCAGTGCAGGTCCTGAAAGTGGGCTCAATGAAATGGGTTGTGCATTGACTTTACAAATGGGGATGTGGAATGACTTTTCACAATGGTTGACGCACAGATTTTGTAAGCAAAGCTCTCATGTGGGGGCAGTGGTTTGCAAGCTTAACAAAAAGAAAAGTTCTTTTTTTGTTCCTTTTGTCTGTCCTGTGCATGGCTGAGATGTAACCTAGGTGGTGATTGTGTTTCTGTCCCTAACAGCACTTGGCTATACAGTGTCGCTCATCCCAGAGAGCAGGAGTTCTTGGGGACATCATTCAAGTCTACAGTGGCAGCCGTGGGCGGACCATCGTCTTCTGTGAGACCAAGAAGGAAGCAAATGAGCTGGCTATGAATGCCTCGCTCAAACAGGTACTGAACAGCGAGCAGAGGTTCAGATACTTGGGGGTTGAATGCCTTGAAATTAATAGAAGCACACAGAGGAAAACAGGACTAAAATCAGTCAGTCTAAAGCTAAGAGAAGCTAAAATTATCTACATGGAGGCTGGGGATGAAAAAGGGGTAAGGGTGAAAAGGATTAAGGGAGACACTTCCATTGAGTCATAAGGTTCAGAGTGGACCCCCTTGCCAAACTTAGTCCCAGAGGTGACCAGTGGTTTAGGCCTAAAGATTTTAACCACAATAGTTTAAACAATTAACAAAAGATTCACATAGAATTTTCTATAGCACAACAGCAACTTGCTCATAGGCCTAACTTGCTTACAAATCTAACATACTTAAGAAGTTCCCCCTGAATTCAGTGCAGTAGGTCCAATGCCTTTGCATCTTCTCAACACATGAAGGGCTGGGCCTCCAAGGGTGGGGTGGGGGAGTCAAACCAGGGTCCAGTGTCTGGTGGCTGTCCTCCAAGAGTAGCAAACTTGAGATTCAGTTGAAGGTCACAAGAGAATTGGGTTTGGTCATAGTAATTTTCCATCCTGGTTGCAATTCAGGTTGGTAATAACAAAAATGCTGTTCCACTTGGGTCATGCAGACAAGAAAAATAAGTTTTCGATGCCATTCATTAAAAAGCAGGTGCTCTTTAGACAGTACAAGTTCCTGGGAACAGACAGTGTTTCTGATTAGCTCTGGAGGAGCTCAGCCCAGGTGCTGTTCCTCAGGGCTGAGGCCTCAGGAGCATTTCTGAGGTCACAGTGCTGCCCCAGAAGGGAAGCACCACCACAGGGGAGCAAAGTCTCTTGATACCTCTTGACAAGTGTTGCTTAAGTAACATTGCTTCCATTTGTTCCCATGGAAGTAAAAGCTGAAGTGTGTCCTTTTGGCATGTGATACTGCAAAAGGGACAGTTGGTATGCTACAGATAATAACATCATGGTCAGCCCACTGCTTGGGGGTATTATTGTCCCAGAGAAAGATCAAGACACAAAGTAAGATGCTTTGTTTTCCTTTGGTATCAGCTGTGTAATTATTTTTTGTTGTTCTGCACAGTATTTTGAGGTTTGTAATTACATGTCTTTGCATACTATGGCCTAGACACCCCCCACTAAACACCGTGTGAATCATTTGTTACACTGACAGGATGCCCAGTCCTTGCATGGTGACATTCCACAGCAACAGAGAGAAGTTACATTAAAAGGCTTCAGAAACGGTGTGTTTGAAGTTCTGATTGCAACAAATGTAGCTGCCCGTGGTTTGGATATTCCTGAGGTTGACCTTGTCATACAGTGCTCGCCACCAAAAGTAAGTCATTAGGGGAAAGCAGAACTGTAATTTTTATGCCAGAATGGTGCGTTATTTCTCTGTTTCACCAGAATTATGTTCCAGTTCACAAATGAAGTGGATTTTTTTTTTGTAAATGCCAGACCTAAAATTTCCTAGTTAAACTTTGGCGTTTTGAGCTTTGATTAAAGTAAAAGTGTTGGGTTTTGTTTATGCTGGAAAGTCGTAAGATGGGTTTGACATTGTTTCAGCTTTTCTGAATGCCTTCTGAGTGTGGTTGAGTTTCAGTACAGTTCTAAAATGCTCCTCCTGCCTTTTTCTTCTTCTGAAACTCCAGTGGAGCTTTTTATTTAAAAAAAAATTAAAAACTTCTGTCAGTAGAGTCTGTTAAAGCTGAGCAGCATACTTTGGGCAGGGTAGTGTTCCCAAACCGGGGTGGTTCATGTCCAGTTTGGGTATAAACACATAATGTATCACTCCTTAGGCTTCTGAATTAGAAGTTAACTTGCATTTAATCCGAAATGTCAACAGTTGAAATGACCTTTGGTTTTCTCACGCTAATCTGAATTTCTGAAGGATGTTGATTCCTATATCCACCGTTCTGGGCGTACGGGTCGTGCTGGCCGGACCGGCGTCTGCATTTGTTTGTTTCAGAGAAGAGAAGAAGATCTTTTGAAACAAGTCGAGCACAAAGCGGTGAGTTCTACCTCAAACTGTTGCTTAATGAAATTATTCAGCTTCTACAGGGACCCCTGCCACTCTTAGACTTTGTTACTATGGGCTACTTGTAAGTCCAGTATGGAACTCACGTCCCATAGACTCGTAAGCCTAAAATGCTGGTATTTTGTGTTTGCAAATGCTTTTGTGTCAGCCCGTTCTGTCTCGTGAGTTTTCCCATATTGGCAATCCTCTGTGGGACAGGAATGCATGAGGGAGACTATCCCTTGCATTACAGTTTGCATGTGTATAGGAGTAAAATAGCTCCAGGTAGACAAAGCCAGGGACTTAAAAGCTTTATTTTAACTTTAGAAATAACTCGGATAGAGAGTATGTTGATCTTCTAGGCAGTAAGTAGAGGTCTCAGTGATGTGAATTAGATTGAGGGATTGAGCTGTAGAGTGCTGAAAATACTTTTAACTATAATTTATTTTCTTGGTTTCAGGGAATTACATTCAAGCGTGTTGGCGTTCCCTCTGCTACAGATGTAATTAAAGCTTCAAGTAATGATGCCAAAAAGTAAGTTTATTTGCCCGTACTTACAAGAGGTCTAAAGATGTTGTTGCTCCAGATGTTAATGCAGAGCTTTAAGGGATGAGAGCTGTATGGGGCATGGCTTTGCCTGTGTTGTAGAAGTCAGCCGCTTTGCATGCAGACATCCTAGGATGGTATCAGTAAACCTCTGTGTGCTGAACATTAATCTTTCCATAGAACATAATGTTCTCTAAGTTCTTGCAAAAATTAACCTTTGTTTGTGTCATCAGAAACCAGTAATAGATCAGGGAATTACTGTCATGAGGGGAAGCTGATTTTGTCTGCTCAGATGATACAGCAGCAGTATGTAAAGGGCAATACTTGGTATAATGAGGAGTTACTCTGCAGTAGTAGTGAGAGTGTTTTAGCCCTATCCTGCATTTCTTTGTACTGTTTTATTCCCAAGGGTTGTGATTTTTATTCCATGCATCTCTGTTTACATTTGCTGCCCCATTGGTGGAAATTGCACTGAAGCAGATTATTATAATTAGTGAGGTTTTGACCAGTGCAAAGCAGATGATGGGCATGGTGTTGGGTTCACTGTGTACTGCGAAATGGTGGGATGTGCTGGTATAACATCTTTTTCCCTGCCTTTCCCAGAAATAACCAATATAGGCGATGCCTTAAACATGGATGCACTTCCCACTGGCCTTTTCTGATCTCTTCAACTTGTTGTTGAATGTAGGTTGCTGGAGGCCATTCCTCCTTCTGCAGTTGACTACTTCAGAAAATCTGCTGAGGAGCTCATAGAGGAGAAGGGGGCAGTGGCTGCCCTGGCTGCAGCCCTGGCCCATATTTCGGGGGCAGCTTACATCCAGCAGCGCTCCTTGCTCAACTCCACGGCTGTGAGTAACGTTGCACCCGGGTTAACAGGAATGGGTGTGTGAACTGCTTGTGTCCAGTCCATGTGTGGCACCTTCTCAGGTGTTTTCAGTAGGGTTTCTGAAGAGTTGGTACCTGGTTTTGTTGCCTGTTCCTTAACTGAAATCGGCTCTTACTGGCAGAAACTTGGAATCAGTAAATTTCCTTGTGATGAGAGTTGAAAGAATGTCTCCAGAGACTGACCTGACAGAAGACTTTGATGCTCTTGGAGTTTAACTAATGACATTTTACAAGCAAGCACATTGGTTTGTGGTATTATAGTTTTCCCTTGACAAGGATCTTTTACATTTCGGTAATATTTTAAGTGTAGCATGTGATTACCTGATCTCAAAGACATCTTTAGCTGAAGAAAAGCACAGCCCTTCATTTTTCTAATGCATTTAGGGAGAATGTGGCCCACTTCATTGTGTGGTAACACAGTTTTGGACACAACGTGTGCACTCTGGTTCTCATATCAGTTAAGGGGTTTTTTACGTGTTTTGTAACAGTAAGTTTGTGTGTAGAATAAATGTGTCTCTTCTTCTGGCTAAAATACAGAAATGCTATTGGCCTTTGTATCAGTCCTAGTTTAGATGGATGCCTTCAGCTTCTTGGGAGGCTTTTGGTTGCTTCACCTTTGGGAAGCTGATTCCTTAGGATGAAGTACTGCATAACAGTAGCAAGTTATTGTGTAGTTCCTTAGTGATTTACAGGCTGTTTGACCAAGTTTAGTCTTGTTAAACGTTTTTCTGTTTCCTGCAGGGTTTTGTGACCATGGTGTTGAAGTGTTCCATAGAGATGCACACCATGGGCTATGCCTGGCGGGGTCTCAAAGAACAGCTTGGGGAAGAAGTGGATGACAAAGTGTCTGCGATGCGTTTCCTCAAGGGGAAGATGGTGAGATGACCCAGCCTTGGCAAGAAAGGGTGTGGAGGGGTGGGAGTGTGTGTACTCACGTGGCCAGTTTGTGCAGTGATTGAGGCAGGAGTTCCAAAGTACTGGTATAAAAATTTGGTACCTTGTGGTGCCACATGAGCCCTGTCTTATTTTTAAACAGAAAGGCTCACTGCAGGCAATGCTGCTGTCAGCACAGGGCATTTGAGTCTGCATTTTGCTTTGAGCTTTTCTGTTTTAAGTCTCTTTTTCTTCAGTTTGTAGAAGACCATGCTTTCTGCTATTCCTGGTTTCTACACCTAGTGTGTGTGAGAGGTTGCAGGTGCTGCTTTCTGGAGTTGAGTGTCTCTGCTCTTGGATGTGTCTTTGGAAAGTAAATGCCTCTTTTTCTTTTTTTTTTTTTTTAACTCTTACAGGGGGTGTGCTTTGATATCCCTGTTGATGAACTGAGTAGCATACAGGTATGTTTGTGTAGCCAGAGTTGGCTTTAGAACTTGGTGATTGGAAATTTGACAACTGCCATATGTAGAGTTGAATAAAGGATGGTTTGGGAAGTTAAGGTCTGTTTTACTAAGGATGTTGCACAGACAACAGAGTGATTAGAAAGAGCACAGCACAGTCATTAGAAAGTACCCTGTCGTGGCTCTTTCTGTTTTCATGATGCTACCTGATTTTATTTAAAAAAAAAATCCTGTGGTTTCTGTCTGCTCTGCGTTTTGATCTCTCCAGTGTGTTTGAGAGTTCACCAGTTTCAGTTGACTTCACTCCCTCTTGTCTCTTGTGATCATTTATCCTTTGTCACAGAGTTGTGGGTATTTCGGGGAGGGGAGGGATCTGATGACCTGTTTTTGCAGGGGTGGGATTTTTCTGGAAATGCCTTTGCATTCAGTGTTGTTTTTAATGGTACAGGTACCTCAGACAGCCCTGCAGGCACGTAAAGTTTTGTTATGCTGGCCTTGTTTCAGGAACAGTGGCAGGACACCAGGCGCTGGCAGCTGTCGGTGGCAAAGGAGTTGCCTGAGCTGGAAGAGTATCCCCAGGATGGGGGACGAGGGTTTTCCAAGTTTGGAAACGGGAGACAAGGTGACTTCAGGAGAAACAGCTGGTTCAAGAGTGGAAACCGGGGACTGTAACAGGACACTTGCTTAACTTCCAGTACAGACACAGGACTGAGATGAATTTTATCAAACAGTAAAAGCCTGTTAGATGCTCCTCTTTGTCTTTGTTCCTTGATCAAGCAGCCTGTCTTTGAGAATGGCTGAAAACACGTTTGCTGAGATCGCTGGGTGTTTTGGGAGATTTTTCTCCCTGCTCAGCAAATTAGCTGCTGTCTGTAAGGGCATCGGGGGCAGCAGGTGTGCCTGGAAGCTCGGAACTGTTGGGAGCAGCACTCATCCCAGCACAGACAGTCACCACGCCTTGCCTTCTCAGCCTTTGTGTTAAAAAACCTGGTTCTAAAAGTTTTTTAAAGAAAAGTCTGACAGACCCCCCTCAGCACCCTTCCTCCAGAGCATTCCATGGACCCCTCTGGTTGCTGGCTCCTTCTCCTGTCACAGGGAAGCCCCAAAGGGCTGGGGAGATGGGAGGAACGCCCGAGGAGGGAGGGGATGGGATCGGGATATCCCCACCCACGGAGGAGGGGCTGCGGTGGTGGGATCGGGTCGGGAGGGGATGGGATATGGGATATGGGATGGGCATAGCCCCGCTGAAGGGGCACTGCCGTGGTAGGATGGGATGGGGATGGCCCCGCTGCGGGGGTGTGGGATAGGATGGGGATGGTGCCCCTGCGGCGGCGATGCTGTGGTGGGATTGGGATTGGGATAGGGATGGGATGGCCCTGCTGAGGCGGCAGGATGGAATGGGGAGGGGATGGGATGGGGAGATGTCTCCGCTGCCCTGGTGGGATGGGATGGGATGTGACGGGATGGGATGGGTTGGGATGGCCCCACGGCAGGATGGGATGGGATGGGCAGGGTTGGGATGTGATGGGCAGGGATGGGATGGGCAGGGATGGGATGGGCAGGGATGGGATGGGCAGGGATGGGATGGGCAGGGATGGGATGGGCAGGGATGGGATGGGCAGGGATGGGATGGGCGGGGATGTGATGGGCAGGGATGTCCCCGCGGCGGGATGGGATGGGACGTGATGGGCAGGGAGGTCGCCGGTTGGGGGCGGTCTCGGGGCGGGGCGGCCGCGCGGGAAGATGGCGGCGACGGCGGCGGGCGGGTGGCCCGCCGTGTGCGGGAAGTTCCGCGCCGCCCGCACGCTGTCGGCCGTGGAGTCGCTGAAGGACCCCGAGACGGAGCCGTACCGCTCCAAGTACAGCGCCCGGGCGCTGCTGCAGGAGGTGAAGCAGCTGCTGAGCGCCGCCGAGGAGGGCGGCGAGGCGCGGGTGCTGGCCGTGCGGCGGGCCGTGCTGGAGTACGAGCTGGGCGTCAACCACACCGACACCGAGGAGCTGTCGGCCGGCGAGGAGCACCTGCAGCGCTGCACGCAGCTGCTGGAGCCGCACCGCCTGTCCCCGCACTGCGTGTCCCTCTACATCCAGGCCCAGGTGGGCTGCGGGCGGAGCGGGGCCTGTGGCTGCGGGCCCTGTGGCTGCGGGCCGGGCTCCCTGGTGATGGACGGCGAGCGCCGCGGCCCCGGCGCCGGCTCCTGCTGGGAGGGAACATTGCCAGGTGCCGGCTGTGGAGGGGGGTTGTGTTTTGAGCCTCCTGCTGATGCCTCGGGGCGTGCAGGGCATATCTAAAGTGCGTTCTCGGAGTCGAGAGTGGGTGTTGACAAAGCAGCGTGTTCTTCAGGACAGACTGAGACCGCGCTGGTAGGAATCGGGCAAGGATAAATTAGCAGAAGGCCTCGGTATGTCCAGAACTTATTTGTGATTCCTTAACTGGCTTGTTGTCAAAGGGAAGTTGGGAGACGCTTTTATTGATGTACTGTGTTGAAATGGTAAATTGGTTTTGCTTTTCAGCCTTGCCTGTTCTATTTTAAGCGGTTGTGTTTTGTCCCAGTTTTGTTGGGGCTCGAAGTAACGATATTCGTGTCTTTACTCTGAAGAAAGTAATACTGTTACCCAAATTATTTCTCGCCACGTGAAGGTTTACAAAGCGCCTTTGCTCACTTGCTCTGTCAAAGCAGCTGGTGTGTAGTTGGGTGTCTGTCTCTGGACTGTAAATTAAATAGAGCAGTTATTTAGGTGGCTCTGTCTAAGATTGCTGCTCCAGTCGGAGAAGGTTCGGCAGTGCTTCCTGGCCAAACACTGCAGAGCTGTCAGGGAATCGTGTGCTGATGCGGGAAGGTGCCGGTTCACCGGTGGCTTGTCTTAGGCTGGGAGTTGTCTGGCATTGTGAGGTTACACCTGCCCACTGTCCTCACGTGCGAGGGTTTGGGTGCACCGCTACAAATCTGTTACTCACTGTACGGTGGAGATGGCTGGAGCCAAAACGGGATAACATCTTGCCGCGTCTGCCTCGGGAGATGTGGCTCTTGGGGCCGAAGGCCAGGGGTTCCACCGCGCTTCTGAATGGGGTGTTGGAAAGCACTCTCTGCTCCATTAGACTAAAGTTTGCACGGACTTGAGTGTTTCGGGGCCTTTGGGGAACAGCGGGGTGAAACTTGCCGTGCCCGTGCAGCGCTGTTGGCGGGCACTGAGCGGGGGTGCGGAGCTGGCACAGCCACGGGAACGGGCGAGCCCTCGGCTCTGTGCGGGGCGCTGGAAGGGGCCGGAGCACTTCATTAAACGCAGCAGTGACTGCCATCGGTGGCCGTCCTTCGGCACGGTCTGGGATGTCTCGAGTGTGTTGCCCCAGCTCTGGCTGCTGTTTTGAAGGAAGGCGCATTCCTCTTTCTGTAGCCCCACTTGTGATTGCTGAGCTTCCGCACAAGATTGTGTGTCTCAGTCTCTGTCTGATGGAATTTGGTCTGTTCCACTGCTTGGCCTTGGGCAGAGTGTTTCAGTTCATAAACAACATGTGATGTGCTGTCTTATGAAAATAACAAAATGAATGGAACTGAAAGGGACACAGGGCTGGCATAAAACTGCACATTCTAACTACTTTTTAGGCCCTCCTGGATTTCGTAACAGCACTGCCTAGCACCTAAATTAGTACAACAGACATAAATTGTTATTAGCACCTTCGTCTTATTAATAAAATTAGAGGTATTTTTTTGTAAAAGATGAGTTCACAGATGCAGTAACTCGCTATGTATGTTGCTTTAACTTGAATTTGAAGGCAGTAGTCAATAGCCTTTTCATCTTAAAGGTACTTTTCATCTCTTTTCATTGTTGAAAATATACAATCATTAATTTCTAGCATATCTTTTTCCTATTAACTTTTTCAGTGAAATCGTGGTAACAAATTTCTAATGTCTTGTCTCTTTCTATGATATTTGTATATCATGTAAAAACTGCATGAATTGGATGCAGAACGTACTTAGAAAAAGCTAGTTATTTGAACACACCAGGCCCTACCTTGCAGAGTAAACACAGAGAGTTACAGTCCGTGAGGTGAATTTTGCATGTGAAGTTTGCTGTGTTAGAACCCTCTCTTTTTTTTAGCAACTCACAGTGGAATGGGTGGGCACAATTTCTGCTTTTTGTAATTCATTGTATTAGAACGCATGTGCATGTAAGGATGAAGACTGAATTGTTTGGACAAACTTTGTAATGTAAATGGAATGTAATGGGAAAATAACTAATTTTTTTTTTTCCTTTAGAACAACTTGGGTATCCTGTGGTCTCGAAGGGATGAAATTGAAACTGCACAAACGTACTTGGAGTCTGCAGAAGCCTTGTATAACCAATACATGAAAGAGGTACTGTGTTAGTATTGTGGCAGGTCTTATTTTCACTTGAACTGCCACTTGCAGGTTAAGTAATCTTTGAAATAACCATACAATGGAACTTGAGTTTCTGCCCTTTATGCTGGCTGCTGTGGTACCTTTGGCAAGTGATAGGAGTTGTGCTGCTGTATAGGACGAGGCAAACTAGAGCATTTCTTGCCAATTTCAAAATGGAAAATAATTCTGCTCAAAAATAACAGTCCCTTTTGAAAGCCCTTTAATAATCCAAAGTTGAAGCCAGGTAGAATTTGGATTTTAAACAGGACTGCTATTAAATCTTACCTTGGAAGTGCTGTAAAATGTCAATCCATTGCTTTCAGTGGGAAAACGAAGCAAAACTGTAGTATTTGCATGGTTTGCTCTGACTGTGCAGTGTTTTGTAGAGACAAGTAGTTTAGTTCCAGTATCCAAGAGGACAATCTTATAAACAGCTAACCCTCTCATGCATATTAAACAACCTTTTGAGCTGTGGATTCTGCTGTGTATCTGACAAAGACTCCCTTGTGCTATTTTTAAGCTCTTTGCAAAGCTATTTCTGCACTGACTTGCCTCAGGGACAGTTACTGAATGAACTACAAACATTTATCGCTTTGCAGGAGCAGTTGCTGTGTCTCAGGACAGCTGTAGAGGCTGGACAGACCTCAGTTTCATGAAATTGCACTTCAGGTTTTACATGAAATTGGTTTATAGCAAAGATGATTCCCATGGAGATACTTAGAACTGATTAGTCTATTGGTTGATATTTGCTGTATTTCCATCTTTGCAGCCATGCTGGCCTACAGTGACAGGAAATGGATCCAGAAAAAAACTCCCACTTGTGCTGAAAAGCTTGTCAGTTTTTATTTTCTGCCCTCTGGATCAGTTTGGCCAACTAGAGATACTACATCTCTGTGCAGACCCTCTCTCTAATTAATTCCTGATGTTCAACTTTGATATTTACACCCAGCCCCAGGTGTAAATACCATCAGCTTTCACATCACTGCTAAAAGTTTCTGGTGCTTGTTCCAGTGATGATGGCATTGAACTGGTACTATGATGTAGTGGATTAAACAATGCTGCCAAATACTTCACATTTTCACTGTGGACTTCTCTGAAACTGTTAATTTTTGTTGGTAGTGGCTGCTGAATATTCCTGCTGGGGCTTTGCTGCCTGACTTGGGCATATATACATGCCTGTCAATAAGCCCATGCCAGATCACTTCCACATTTCCCCATTTTTTTATTTGCCACTTACAGTTCAAGGCATTATGTAGTCAAACACAGCTATGCCTAAAGACTTTCTTTTAAAAGCAACTACAGCAGAATAAATAATATTTTTATGGTGACTTTGTCAGACTTGTGTCACATTTCTCTGAAAATACTGGCTGTGCTTGACATAATCTGCAAAGAATTAAACCCCCACACAACAAATCCAAACCACAAGGCACGGGGGAGCTTGTCTAACTGCTTTATGGTTTATAAAGAGGATTTGAGCTCCTTGCTGTGGTGTTTGATCTTTAAGATTTACACAACCATGTCAACATTTGTTTTTCACAAATTATAAAAATGTGAATATACTTTTCTTAACATTCCCCCTTTTCAGACTGTCAGGAATCCTTCCTGTTAGGGAGTCTTTGGTAAACTGTTGATGACTGAGACATTTTTCTCAGCTTACAAATTGGGTAGGGTGGTTTCACCCCACTAAAGCAAAGCCAAGGCAAGGAACTTGGGCTTATGAAGTCCACCTGGAAAGGAGAATTGCAGAGCTCTTCCTGAGGATAAGTAAAGGCATAAGGCTTGACACCAGAGGCTAAATCTGTAGATACAGGAAGGAGGCAAAGGTGTTGCTTACCGTGTCATTTCAGTTGCTTTATTGGCAGGAATAGCTCTGGTCTTGCCAGGATGTATTCCAATTCTTGTTAGAAGGTTTGGGAGCCTTTGTATCTAAGGAAAACAAGATGGAGGGTTATAAATTAACATCTTAAAAACTAATGAGGTATAAGCAGAAAACCCTAAAGATTAAAAGATCATATGTAGAAATCTACATGCCGCTGGTAGGTTAAACACACTAATTCATTTGTCAGTATCTGTTTTAGACATGTTTGTTCATTTTTTAAGATGAATAGAACGCTTCTGTTAAAATCAAGCAAATATATTCAGGGATTTTTGATGAGAAGGGGCACAGACATAAGAGTGTGTTTTCTTCTCTGTAAAGTGAGGGCATCTCTGCCCTTGCTCCTGTTCCTGCCTGAGTCTGTATTATCTGACTCTGTTTTATTTGTAGCCTTACTTTCTCTTGGGCTAAGAAATAAATGAGGTTAGGAAAGGGCTGGACAAGCTGCATCCTAAGCTGGGCTCTGTTGCCAGCAGACATGGTGAACATTCTCCAGGATGCACCATGTAATGGGAGAAAAAGACAGCTTTGTTTGAAGTGGGTTAGAATTGGTACCTGGAGTTATTCACAATTGCAAAGGAATCAGGATAAGCACAGACTAATAAAACTCTGCCCTAAGCAATGTTAGTCTGCTGGGGTTCCCTGTTAGCTGTCTTGTAATGTTATTGACAGTTGTCTTAGGGCCAGCTTGGGTACAGCAATGCCCAAAGATGTGCAGTTGTCTGCATAAGGATTCTGACATAACTCATGGTTTAAAAAACAAGAAAGCATTTCTAATGATGTGAACCACCACGTTTAATAACTTGTATAACTGATACGAGGGTTTAGCAGCTTCATCCCCCAAAGACACTGCCTGTTGTCTCACTCCTGCGTTTGAGTAAATCACCGGCGTGTGGGTGCCCAGAGTCACTTCACAGCGGTTGGTCTTTACAGCGGCTCTGCTGAGCACTCTGCACATCGTGTTCACTGCAGTACTTCCTGCAGGATGTTGTCTCACTACCAATTAGTGCAGCTGGGCAAACGAATGTTTCACACTTGAAGACGTGCTTGGTGTTAAATTGATGCCTCAAACTTCGTTCTGTTGTTGTTCAAAATAAAGATGCCTCATTAGAGTCCTGTGGAATCCAGGCTGGGTATTTCTGGTGCAGGCAGCACGCATTGCTTTAAAATATGTGAACAGAAGCTTTTTACAAGTTGAAAACGTTATCATTCTGTGGGAAATCGTGGCTTTCATCCTCTGAATCTCCTGAGTTTTGTGGAATTGCTCCACACTGAGGTGTAGATGTGTGACGACGTGAAACTGGGATTGGAATTTGGGACTGCAAAACGGTAAATGATGGGCAGCCAGGAGAGGGAGCACTGTGCTACAGAGTAAGAAATGTGATTTGCTGAATGTGTCATGTACCTTGCAGGATGGAAATCCTCCCCTGGATCCCAGTGAACATTTCATGGCAGAAGAAGAAAAACTCACAGACCAAGAAAGATCCAAAAGGTGGGTGTAGAGCAGCACACCTACATTATTATTCCTTTTTTTTTTTTTTATTTTTTTAATTGCGAGGGTGTATTTCAGGAGGGGAAAAGAAAAGCCAATCTAATGAGACTGTTGTTCTTTCAGATTTGAAAAAGCCTACACACACACTCTGTATTACCTGGCACAAGCGTACCAGCACCTGGACATGATTGAGAAGGCTGCTCAGTACTGCCATACCACTCTGAAACGACAGCTGGAGTATTGTGGCTACTACCCAGTGGAATGGGCTCGCAATGCTGCCACTTTGTCCCAGTACTATCTCTCCAAGGTAATATATCGAGTGTTTTCCTGCTGTAATTCTATCATCAGTGTAACTGTCGAGTAAGATAGTTGTTTAAACAGCTGTTTGAGACAGGGCTCCATGCTGAATTTAAAATGTGCACCTACTGTAAAACCACAAGTTGCCTTCTGACACGAAGTTATCTCAACTTTTTTGAAGAGGACATAGTGGCTTTCCTGTGGCGTTGCGATGGCAAGAGGGAAAATGAACAGGGGTGGAGACATGAGAAAAGCTCTATAGTTAATGAAGTGCTAGCCATGATGGGATGTGACGTTCCTAAGTAAAGCTTGAAGGATATAAGAATTTAATTTTAAATCGTTTCTTACATTGTTCTCTTACAATAAAGTTTAAAAACAAAACCACCTGAGGTCCAAGGTATGGCACATTGTATGTTTTGTATAAGTTACTGTCCTTTGTAGCTTTAGACTTGTCTAAGCCTGTGTGAACATTACAGTGACTATGTAAGTTGGTAGCTGTTTGCCTTCATACGTGTTGACTCTAAATGATGTACTATGAGGAAATGCGTTGGATTTGTTTAGCACTTTCTATATTCAGGGCTATTCAGATGCTCTTTTCTGATGCTTAAAAATATTTCTGCCATAGCTAAGCCAGTTAATGCTAATTTCAATAGTAACTAGTAAATTCCATGTGGTTTTGATGCATTGATAGCACTAATCATTAACCAGTGCAACTGCCAAATATGGGTAAAGGAATCCAGATCTGACTCAGGGTGTTGACTTGTGTATCCGGCTGTTCCCACAACACCCCGTGATAGTGTTTGCCACAAGACATCACTTCCTTCACCGCAGGGAAGCGATGGTGGAGAGATCAGAGCAGCAAGAACGCTCACAGTGTTTGTAGCTAATGTTAACAGCCAGGCTTGCTGTTGTGGCTGTGATGCAGAGAGAACAGTTGGTTAGAAAAGAACTGTGTTCAGTAATAGCTGGGGAGAAACTGGTTTTTCCTCCAGTGCCCCGGGGAATGTGCCCCAGAGCCCCTCAGTTCTGTCGTTTCCCTTGTGTTCATGTATGTTCACTGCCTGAGGGGCTTGGCGAGGCTGAGAGCAGTGCTTGGGCTCCTCAGTGCTGCTGGTTCTGTTCTCCCAGGAATGCTTTATGGAGGCCCGGCACTGCCTGGCAGCAGCCAGTGTCATCTTCAGCCAAGCTGGACAGGTGCCTTCTGCTGAAGACAGTAAGTTCATGTAAAACTCTTGAATAGAATTATTGTGAATTAAGTATCATTGATAAACAATGTTAAAACTGAAATTTAACAACATGTATAAAACTTATTTCAGTGTTGATTTTCTAAAATCTTTTAAATTAACAATAAAGTACAGTGTTTCTGAAAAGCTGCTGCTACTACAGCTCAGGATTGGCTACGAGTAGACCCTGTGAGGAAAAACTCAAGTGCTTGTTGCTGCTGTTTCAGGAAGTACCAGAATAAAAATGAAATTTAAACCAGTACCCACTTGAACAGTGGTAATAGCTCTGTTCATCCATATGGCCTTATACATGTGCTAAAAACACAGTTTAGCTCAGTGGTCAGAAGGCAGTGATTCAGTGAACCAAATGAGATGCTTCCTGGGAATAATTTTAAAAGAAGCAGGAAAACTGCAGCTCTTAAAATCCCAAATCCAGAAGGTACCTGAATTGTCTTTTGTTGCTGGATGCTGCAGCCTCATCAACAACTCTTTTTGGAGTTGTAGCTCTCCTTGTTGTCTGGGCATTGATGCAAAGGAACAACTTGGCAGTTCAGTGTGAACATCAATAAGGGAAACTTTTAGGGAACTGACCTCAGTTTTAAGGACTTGTGGTTACATGATAATGTCAGTGCTGTGTTTTAGACTTAGTCTCTGCTTATCTATAGCCCAGCCTTTTGTGTCCATGTCTTGGGTCACTGGAAGCTTCCACTCCATAGAGCTTTAGCTTCTGGCGAGTCAGCAAGTACCAGTCAACTAAGTTTAATCTTGATTTCCTCCTATACCAAATAGGAGTGGTGATTTTCCCATTTGTTTTGGTGAAGTAAATGTTTATCCTACTTTCCCTTCCTTTTCATGGTACAGAGAGCTGTGGACTTGCAGGAAGTTCTGGCTTAGAGAAAGACGAATACACAATCAGCATTGGCCGCTCTCAAGCACATTCATTTTATGATGTTGCTTGGAATATAAACCCGAGATATTTAGTAAATGTGCCTTTTCTTACATTAGCAAGTAATGTCCCCTCATTGTTGAGCTAACTCACTGCCTTCTGCCCAGAGACTGGGAAATCAGTTTTCTTTGAAATCCGTTTGGTTTTTGAAAATGTTATCTTGAGACATCAGCAATGCTGCTACTTATGATAGCAGGGAGACTGCAGGGAGAAAAACACAGACGTTGTAGACCTAATAAATCTTATGTTTGTACCAGGTAGATTAATCAAAGGCAGTTTCCCCTACTTTGTTCCCTTTTTTGGTAGCAAGATTGGGCCCATTGCAATACAAATGCTCTTATTACCATCCTCAGAAAGAGTTACGGGGCAGGCAGTTGAATCTCAGAAAGTGAACTATCCTGATTTTCTCTTATTACAAAGAGACATGAAAACCTTTCCAGTAAAACACCTTCAAGATGGAAAGACTTTTAAAACGTACATTATGATTTATTTTAAGAATTCGTGCATGCCAAACCCACGTTAATCTGTATGGGTTTCTGCCAGAAATGGCAGGTTACAGAATTGTTATATAAACTAACATGGAGAATATGTTTCTGTCTAACGGTGAGGAAAAATTAATTAAATACAAGTATCATATTCCTTGCCTGTAACATTTGCTGGAGTTCTCTAACAGTTTTTATGTTTTCCTGTCCGTTCAGTAGATGAAACGGAGCAAGACCAACATGACCTGCCAGAGAGGAAAGCTGAAATTGCAAGGTGCTGGATTAAGTATTGCCTGAATCTTCTGCAAAGCGCTCGCAAGTTACTTGAGGTAACAGCAAATCTGTTCTGCAGCTTCACTGTCTAACAGCAAACTAGGCCTGCTCAGATGTTTGCAAGAGGAATCAATTCCCAGTGGGTAACAAGCAGTGAGCAATTGCCCAGTGGATAACACAGCAGATGCTTGCAGTGTATCAAGTGTTTCATAGGATGCTCTGACTTCAGTGCAGCACTCTGGAATAAGCATGGATAGATTAGCTCTGCTGTGTGATCAGTGCAGTGCCTGTACAGGAGCTTCACAAATCTCCCTTCTCTCTGCTGCATTTTCTTGCAGCTCAATTTGACAGATTGGTTCTCATTTAACTGCTAGTAAGAACATCATCTTAATATGCAGCAGTTTTATGTGCTGGTGTTCTCCTTCATTCAAACATTTGATTCACTCATGCTTTCGTTCATTCATGCAAGCATTCCTTCAAATGTTTAAAACAGCATTTGCTGAAATGCTTTGCAGAAGCAGAGCCTTTGGGCTTAACTCCTATTGCTTTGACTATTTTGTCACACAGGGTAGGGGGACTGAGTCATCTTAGTCTTATGCTTTTACAGAATCTGTACTGTAATTTACATGATGTTTTGGTGAATATAAGGTCTAAGGTGCCAATAGTTTCTCTTCTTTCTTGTTGCTCACTATGTTATATTTCAACGGTGACTCATAAATAAAATGATTCAGTGTATGTCTCTCTTTGTGAGCCACATGCAGTTTTAATTAGCATGCTTTCTCATTTCAGGATAACATAGGAGAGCTGGATCCAGACAGGCAATTGGAACTTAAAGCCCAAAGGAAAAATGAAGAGGATGAAAAAGAGAAGGGCAGGAAAAAAGCTGTCCTTTTTGGAACAAGTGATATATGTGACTCTGTCTTAGCCATGGAAGAGAAAGTGAGCAGTGTATATCCTTTAGATTTTCAAGAAGCCAGGGAAATCTTCCTAGTTGGTCAGAACTATGTTCAGGAAGCAAAAGAGTTCTTTCAGGTTGATGGTTATGTTACTGACCATATTGAAATTGTTCAGGATCACAGTGCTTTGTTTAAGGTACTTGCTTTCTTTGAAGAAGACTATGAGAGGCGCTGCAAGATGCACAAGCGTAGGATAGATATGCTGGAGCCCATCTATGCAGACCTGAACCCCCAGTACTACCTGCTGATCTGCAGGCAGCTCCAGTGCGAGCTGGCCGACACGTATTTTGAGATGATGGATTTAAAGGTAGCTATTGGTAACAGGTTAGAGAAACTAGACTCCCACACAGTTAAAAAAATTAATTCTCTGGCTCAGTTCGCAATCAAATATTATGAACTCTTCTTGGATTCTTTGAGGAACCCTGATAAGGTGTTTCCTGAAAAGCTCGAGGAAGATGTTCTTCGCCCTGCAATGGTGGCTAAGTTTCATATTGCACGACTGTATGGTAAGCTTATTACTTCAGATAGCAAAAAGCAACTGGAAAATATGCAGACATCATTGGAATATTACACATTTTTGGTAGACTATTGTGAGAAGTACCCTGATGCTGTCCCTGCTGTTGAAACTGAACTAGAACTCAGTAAGGAGATGGTGAGTCTTCTTCCAGCAAGCATGGAGAGGCTAAGAGCAAATCTGTCTCCATGTGTATAAATACTTGCCTTGGAGGAAATGGGCACTATTAAAATAGTTTTCTGTCCAAGCCAGTGCTGTCGGACAGCTCCCCTCCTGATTGATAGAATAAGGTGTCTGCAGTGTCATCTACGTAGAGCCTGCAGTAGTGTAACCTTGTGAAAAGCTCAGAGCTCTCCTGGTCCGTAGCACACCCACACTAATGGTATAAACTCTAAATGTAAAGTGTAAGTTCAGCTAATGCTTTGTACTGGTCATCCTGTATGTAAATATAAACTTTTTCTCCATAATGACTTTTTCCTTCAGTGTATGGTTCAGTTTCTAAATGTAGTGCTGTATGAAAATAGTTTCTTTTAAGAGACTATGCTTCTCTAAGAAATTTTTTTCTGGTAAACCTGAGGCATGTTCTTCCAACTAGAATGCATTTTATCTCTTCTAATGTTTGTCCCCAGAAAACTTTATCCATGTGAAGGGAACTTGTTTTCAGTATTTATTTTGTATGCTGCTCAGTGTTTTCCTCTTCTCCTTTGTTAATCAAAACCTACTTGATAGAGGCTTAATAAATGGACTAGCTTGGCTAAATGTCTCTTCAGAGTCCTTAGAATTCTGTTTCCTCTGTCTTACTAAGACATAATATACTTTTCATCTTTGGCCAAAATAAATGGTTGTGAAAGTGTTTCCATATGAGTGTCTTCAGTAAAAACACATGAGCAATCGAGATGGCAGAAGCAAGAGCAAGAAAGGAGCAAACGTTCATTGGGATGGGAGGAGATACTCTGCTCTTAGTACACTGTAGAGAGCTCACAGCTTACAGGTTCTGTGCTCTAGTGCTCCAAACAGTTGCCTGATACAGCTTAAAGTCCTGGGATGGCATGGATGGCTTCTCGTGTTGCTCAGGGAGCCCAAGTGTTGCCTTAGTAGGAGCTGCAGTTTGGGACCTCTCTGAAGTTGTTGTTTTAGCTGAAATGCAGGCAGAGCACATTGTCCAACTGCAGAGAAAGAGCTGCTGGTTGGTGATGCCAGGGGACACAGGCAAGGTGAAGGGACAGTGTGACAGGGTGTGCAGTATTGGGCCACTGTGCACCAGCAGCTTTATCACTGACAGGGTGATAAGGTGGGAAGATGTTTACAACAATAGAGGGCCTTGAAGGAGTATAGTCAGAACAATTGGATTCTTCTGGAAAATGAGGTTGGAAAAAATGATGTTTGCTTGGAGGGTGTGAGGGGAAAGCATGTGCAAAGCAAGAAAGCATGTACATCTTAAATGTGTGGTAAAAATCCCTTCTGCAGAGAGTTCTGCAAGCTAGACTCCTAACCACAAAATAGGCCAACAAGTGGGTCCTGGAAATGAGCAGCAGCGAAACTCAAACTTTATATGCATACAGAATCAGGGAGAGTGTGTTCACGTGCACCTGTGTTGTTTCTGTTTTACTAAGTAATTGTCTAGTCAGCTTTTAGGAGTTTCATTTCTGCTGTGAGATCTTTAATTCAGATTTTCCCGTGGCCTTAAGGTAGGGCAGACAGTTTCTCAGTGTAACATTTCTCAGCAGGCTGTATCGCACATTATTTTTGTCTGATTTCAGTTAAAGCTAGTATGCACTTTTACCCCCAACTCAAAAGATAATTTTTTTCCTACTAACTTCCAGTTTCATATTTATGTAGAATATGTCAATACATGTTTGGGGTAGTTGTTTTTTGCAGGTTTTTTCTTAAATACTTTGGCCTTTGAGCATTTTTTTTTTAGTGCAAGGATTGCTTCATGAAACATAGTTTTCTTGTAATTTGGGGAATGATAGTTTGTGGGCTCTCCCAGCGTACAAAATGATTTTTTTTCCTCCTGTTATATCCTTCAAATACCAGTCTCAAGTAAGTTATCTGCAGGGTAGGCAAAGCTGAGTGAAGTGCAGAGTGATGTATCCCTTTTAACCAGCAGCTGGGTGCAGAGAAACACCCTGAACCCACTGAAATCCTAGTGAGAGCTCAGCAGACAGGTAGGAGTGTGTCCATACATAAGAAGGCCTGGAAATAAGAAGGATCAGAGTTTTTTCAGCATAGCTGTGTGATTAGCACTGTGGTTTGGTGACCTCTCCTCTGAAAACAGCCCAGAACACTTTGGCTTCGCAGCTTTTCTTAAAATACATTTCAAATAAATGCATATGGAGTTATAGAAACCAATGATGCCAGTTCTTACCTTGTGGAGTCAACATTCACGGCTACTGCCAGCTAATTATGTTTTATTCCTGGAGACAACATCATGCTAGATAGTCAAGACAACACACTGTGCTGTGCTGTGCTGCTTCTAAGGCATGTCTTTTTAAGCAGATCCTGTTTGTTCAATGATTTGAGAGAATGAATTTATGTAAGATTGTGTGTTTAGTTAAAAAAAAAAAAGAAAAGAAAAAGAAAAAGGAGGTGGCAAGCTTGTTGGATTAGGCAGCAAAGCTCCCTTGAGGAATGTTGAGTTTTAACTGTAAAGTATTTGTGAGGTCAGGCATTTATTTCAAAGATTAATTGAAGATTAGGTTCCTGTGAACTCCATTTAACCTGCATTTCTTTGTATTCCTTTCTCTACAGCAAAAAAGTCTTACAACTCGAACCTCCTTTCTGGTGTTGTTCTAGTGTTTTCTCCTTACCCAGCATAAAGCAGTGAGGTTTACAAGAAGTCCATGTTTGTGCAGAATTCATATTGAGTGTGAAACCTCATCTCAGAGCTAAAACCTCAGTGTACTCCTTCAAATATGCTCATGAGGAGTGATTTGGTTTGATTAACACCGATGTTAATTGAAGCTTTCTTAATTCTTATGCTGGCCAGAGACATGATACGTGTCACAACGGGGGGGTTGTGCTGTGTTTCGGGGTTTTGTGAGAGGAAGAAACCAGTGCCTTGTTTTCTGCCTCTGCCTCCAAGGCTGTCCAAGGAGGCTCTCAGTTTTGTTTCTGCCAAGGGGACGGGGCTGGAGGAGAGCGGCAGGAGGTGACAGCAGTGTCCTGTGCTGTTCTCCAGGCGGCAGGAGGTGACAGCAGTGTCCTGTGCTGTTCTCCAGGCGGCAGGAGGTGACAGCAGTGTCCTGTGCTGTTCTCCAGGCGGCAGGAGGTGACAGCAGTGTCCTGTGCTGTTCTCCAGGCGGCAGGAGGTGACAGCAGTGTCCTGTGCTGTTCTCCAGGCGGCAGGAGGTGACAGCAGTGTCCTGTGCTGTTCTCCAGGTAGCAGGAGCCGCGGGGAAGGGGGCAGGAGCCCTCACTTCCCTCTGCAGCAGGAAAACAGGTCCCCCCTGTGCTGCAAGGGGAGCTGCCGATAGCGGTTACTGCCTTGGGGTGGCAGAGCAGAATTTGGTTCCCAGGCTGGTTTGCTCTGTTTGCTCTCCCAAAAGCTCCTCTGTTGGGAGTTTTGGCCCTGCCCTGGCACAGGCTCATGTGGTCCTGGCAAGGTGGGTGGTTTCCTTCTGTATGTGCCCAATGGAGATGTGTGTGTCCCAGTGCAGTGCTGGGTGCAATTGCTGCAGCACTCCCATATCCAGAAATGCTGCAGGGGCCTGATGAGCCTTGACATCAGACAATGAGAAACAAGACTGGTGGTGTTAACAAGTGGCTTTGCACATCTCAGCTTTGTTCAGTGTTTTCACTCAGCACTGAGAGAGCAAAGATGACCTTTACTTTTGTGTTTCTTCTAAAAGACTGAGGAAGTTGGTGTTACCTAGATGTCTTCTGTGGAACTTTTCATTATTAGATGCCCAGATGTAGTCCTGCAAAGGAGGATGTAGCTGGTCTGGCAGTTCACAAGGCAAACCCTTCTGTAGTCTTGAAGTTACAGAACTAAAGACTTGCATTAAAACCAAGTACGTGAAGTGGTGAGAAGCATTTGTCAACTTTCTTTCCTCTTCTATTGCAACATCTTTAGCCACATTAGAGCTTGCTACAAATGACTAACTTTTGGTTTGAAAAGTACTTTTACATCGTTCCCAGGAACTCCTTCCAGAGTGCCTACTAGTGCTTTTTCATTTTGCAGTTTGGCTGGTGGTTTCCAGCTCTTCCTTGTCACGGGTAGGCATACAAACAGTCAGTGGTTTCCTGACAGGCACTATTTGCCTGGCTGCCTTTTTTCCAAAACCGTTGTACAACTGTGTCTTTACAGCTGAAGAGCTGGACAATGTGCCAGACAGACTGTTGGGATACTGAACACAGCACCTTTGCCAAACGTGGTTCTTCCCTTCAGAACAGACAATGTGGTATTGAGCGTTTACTTAGGGAGAAGTGGCTGGTAATGTGGTGCCTTAACACCAAGGGCTTTAATAAATTGAGTGTTTTTAGCAAAGTTTTAAATTTTTACTGCTTGAGCTTTTGGCATCTGGTACACACAAAATACAAAGTCTTTTCACATGTTCATTGTCGCTCTAAAAGAGACTTATTTGGTGTCAGAGCCGGATGCACTGTTTCGGTTTTTAATGCCATTTTCTGCAGAAACAAAGAGGAATTGGATGAGTGATCAGTGAAAAGAAAAAAGGGCATATGATTGAGTGAGCTGGTGTTAGTCACTGGATAGCGTAAAAGGAGTACAAATGCTTGTGTCAGAATTCCTCTGATATCTGTGGGTGAAATGCATGGGTAAAAGAAAAAACGGAATTAACAAGATGATTTCCTGCATTACACAAAGTGTCTTGGAGTGAAACAAGAGCAAGCAGTTTCCAGGCAGGGTCTCAAAACCACTCAGAGTGTTGGCCATGAAATTCCTGCAGCTCTCCTGGATGCTGTCTCTGGAGAGCCAGTGTTTCTGGCAAACACCAGAGAAGTTTCACAGCAGCCCATGGTGCAGCCAGGTGGGCCCAGAGGCTCCTTCCACCAGAAATCCACAACTTTTTAAATACTAAAGGTAGTGATGCTCCAGAAGTGATTTCTAGTGCAGATGCATAAACAGAAATGGTGATGCTGGACCCCATTGCCAGCATGTGGGTCTGCTGGCAAGGAGGGGACAGTAAAGGACAATGCAATCTCCTGCCAGCAAAGTTTACTCTGAAATCAAGTATTTCCCAATGGCTTGTGTGGACACTTAGGGCTGATAAGTGCCAGACACTGCTATCCATCTTGCCTGTCCACATCTGGAACTTTTGGCAAAAGGTCCCAAATACTTTTTAACGTCTCCATGTGTGAAAAAAAAAAAAGGCACCTAAAAGCTGCTGAGTATCTTACTCGAGAGAGATTGTCCCAGGCTGGAGAAACCATCTTGTGGAAAAATAGCTGTGTCTAATACCCAGGTAACTGAACTCGAACCAGCCACATAAGTGGGAACACCAACCAGTTTGCAATGAAAAGACATTCCCAGAGAAGCAGGGGAGAAACAGGGAACTAGGCACCATCCTTCTCTCCCTTTTTAATTCCTTTTGGTTTTAGGGGTGTTTTTTTAAATTCCTTTTGGTTTTAGCTGCTGCCTGAAGGGGACTCCCTGCCCCCTCACTCCACTCTGCAGGTTCTGCTTGCCCCATGGTGCTGGTGCTGCTTGGGGATGTAGTTTTAAAGGACAGACAGCTGCTGAAATTGCCTCCCTAATCAGTAATCAGAGCTTGGCTGCTGTGTTGTGTCCTAAAAAGTTGTCACTTTTAAACCATAGTCCTGAATCTGCCAACCAAAGCCCCTGCTGCACTGGGCTTCAGAGGAGGAAGCAGAAAGCATCACACCTCCTAGCACCAAGGAAAGCTGCTTTTTTCCAGCTGAAGGACAGGCCCCTTGCATGGTTAATGTTTCTGGCAGAGAAGGGAGATCACTGATGGGGAGGGGCCCTTAGCAGTTTCCTGGCAGTCAGTGGCTGCATCTGATCTTGGTGCAGCTGTGGCTTTCCAGCAAAGATCTCTCCCCGTGGACTTGGTGACCTTAATCATGGGAAGAATCTAGGAGTTGCTCTTCTGTGTGATCTAGATGGCAGCAAGCGACTGATTTCTGTGTGATGAGCGTTAGAGCTTTCTTAAGAGATCTGAGTCTTATCTTCATGGGCCAGGTCCTGATAGTGCCCTCAGACGGGAGAGGTGGTGGCACGAGAGGCTGAGGGGTGCCATGTCCTGCAGTGCTGATGGGCCGTGATACTCTGGGTGCAGGGGTAAACACAGGGGTCAGATGCTGAGCTCAGATGTGACCCAGGTTAAGAATTAATCTTTACACAGGGCTGGATTTAGAAATCCCCTTAGGTGGACCCAAATGTCCCTTCCCAGGGTTGCCAGCTCTTTGCTGTCTTGAGGCAGGATACATTTGGGCTTTCAGTCACCAAAGGTTGGTTGGTTGAACATGAGCTGGTGGCAGAAAGCATCCTTAAATCTAGCTGGGCTGCCTGCCTGAAGGGGAGCTCATTTCTGAGGGATATCAGGGTGATTTGGGGTCATTTAACAAGGCAGTTCATGGGTTCTCCCTGAGATGGATCAGTGTGCTCAGGGCCTATTGGATGTCACAAATCTCACCCCACCTCATCAGTGAGTTTCAGGGAAGAAACCTGTTCTGTCTTCCCAAAAGACAAAATGGGCAAAACAAATGCTCCTTGTGTTGAACCCAGCTGCCATTCAGATGTTCTCCCTGTGCTCAGCCTGACCTGTATTTTTTTTCTGTTGTCATCATTCTCTCTTAAGTCCTGTTCCAGCTCTGCTTGTAACAGATGTACCAGCTGCTCCCCAGATCAGTGACCTGTACCAAATACGTATTTCCACTTTCTCAGTGGAGCAAATAAAGAGCTGAGCATCACAGGCAGGGCCCAGCACTTGGGGACCCTCAGCTGCTCCAGCCTTCTGCCAGCTCTGCTGCTCCACTGGGAGTGCCTGTTTGAGGGGTGCAGGGGTCAGCCTGGATTCCCACAGAAGCCAGACCGAGCTCCCATCGGCAAGGGCAGGGGAAAACTTGACCCCTGAGAACAGAGTGACCCCACAGCAGTTAGGGCCGATCTGATTTCTGAGCAGCTATGAATGAGAAACTCCCTTATCAGGACCTGGACAGATAGTGGCTTGCCTGGAGCCTTGCTGATTAGTGCCAGGGCTGTGGGTACCCCTGGGCTCATGGGAGCCCATCTGTCCATGTGGCTGCTGGGTGGAAACACAGGCTGCCAAACAAACCTGTTCTGCCTGGGGAGGAAAAGCAGCAGAGAGAGCAGCCTGACATGGCTAATTCAGACCACTCCTCTGGATCCAGATGCTCTGTCAGCTTTTACCTGGGCTAGAGCAGAGCAGGGGTTGTGTCCAAAGAATTGGCTGAAACACCCTCACAGTGCCCTCTGGGTTACTGCTGGGATGATTTTTTTTTTGCCCCACGTTCCCTGCCCTCGTCAGCAGAATGGATGTCCTCATACCAGGCACTCCTGCAGTTTAGTGATGGTACTAAATTAGTCTTTACTCCTGAAGCCAGTCTGGAGATAAAACAGCCCTGAGAATTATGATAAAGGAGCAGTTCATCACTGTAGACTTTGAAGAGTTTGTTATAGCTTGGGGTCTACTTCCAGATTTTTCAGGCACATAATGAAAAGTCTTGGGTGTCTGGTCAAGGGGTTGGGTATACAGTGCCAAGACAGCTCCCTCCCTCTGCCTGATCCCCACTCTCCAAATTAATGACTTAGAAAAACGCAAAGCAATAGCTTTTCAGATTAAGAAATCTGCTTTGCATGTCATTTGAAATAATGGC
This sequence comes from Grallaria varia, assembly GCA_013396735.1. NCBI lineage: Eukaryota > Metazoa > Chordata > Aves > Passeriformes > Formicariidae > Grallaria > Grallaria varia. Next base: position 691,666 of record VWZG01004495.1, on the reverse strand, counting down.
AGCACTTCAGTACAATAGCAGTAAGGAATGCCCTGGGGGCAAGCTGTGTTCTCAGATACCTGCTCCTCTTTTATTATTTTCTTTTTGTAGACCTATTCTGTTGGGATAATTAATCATCATCATCCAGTCTATATACACAGGACTGTTACCCTATGCAGTTAATAGAAGTTAATAGAAGGCAGATTTGAGGTAGCTGACACAGTATGGTGACTGTCCTCTCCTCTGTGGATTTAAAATATTTGACTTAAAATCCTGTTTCTTTTAAACTCTGCTAGTCATGCCATGGCACGTTTCAAGGTTAATGTTCCAATATAGTATAGTTCATGTGCTGTTTTCTGTTTAAAAAAAGTGTGTTAACTTCCAGCAGTTTGTGGCCTTTAGCCTGAGCAGAGATTTTTTAATTTGAGCTGATTTTTTGCATTTTATGTCCTGAGTGGTTTACAGATGGTGTTCCTCAGACATCCCATGCCACTCCACAAAGGGCATGCTTTACTTTAAAGACTTGCTTATCCCAGACTGTTTCACATCTGGACCTCCAACCATTTCCACGTTTGTAAGAAGGTCAAAGCTCTTTGTTTGCCAAGCGCAGGAGGGTGCAGGCATCAGGGCACTTCTGCAGGACAGGGGATGGGCACAGGCTGACCCTTCCCGCAGGCTTCAAGTTCCCCTTATGTAGGTGTACGTGAGATGGGAGTGAAAATTTGCTTTGGTTTTCCTATAGTTAGCCATTGTAAAGTGATCTCATTTCCTGGGGTGCACTGCTGACACAGAAGAAAATAACAAAACTGTGTGGCAAAACTGCCAGTGATACAAGTTCCCCCACCAGCTGATGGTGCAGGACAGATAACTCAGCTCCGTGAGATCCCCCTCTAGATACGGGGAGGGGTTTGCAGCTCCCCCAGTTCCTGCAGAGTCTCCAAACCCCCATGCCCGTGCCCATGGTGGGCATTGCTCTGGCTGCATCCCGTGGGACTTCCAGTGCCATGGGGGAAAATGGGAAGGGTAAAGATAATCGGCAGAGGGCTGCTCTCCCTCAGAGGGGGTTGTTTGTGCAAGCTGGAGGGGTGTGAAACGGGTCAGAGTGTACCCGTGACCAGTGGAAAATGAGAGGTGTCACTGCAGGGACAGTTTCCACAGCCCTCAGCAGGTGGAGTCTGATCACCTCCCCACACGCGTTTGCCCAGTTTCCTATTGATGCTGAGCACTGCCTTAAACAAAAAGAAAAAAGAGTCGATGCTAAAAATACAACCTAGAAATGAGTTGGGTAAGAGTAACAACCGCACGCGAGTCCTTCCCTGCCTGCTTGATTTGAGTTTCTTATTTCTCCTGTGCCAAAAAACCCCCCTGTGTGCAGAGGTTCATATTAAAATGCTCTGAGGCTGAACGTGCAACTCAATCCCTCAGTGTGGCGGAAAATCCCAGCCCAGAGAGGGGAGGGAGCTGCTGGAGGGGTCTCTCCTGACACTTTATGGGGTTTTAGTGGAACGCTGTGCTCTGGGGGAACTCACCTCTCAGCCCAGATCCCCACCGTGGGCCTCCGTGGACTTTCCACCACGTAAAAATAGATTTACCACAGACAAGTTACACTGTCAGCCCCGGCACCACTGAAGGCACATCAGGCCCACATGTCAGTGCTGCAGCGAATCCAGCAGATAATGGTATGACTGAGAAAAACCCCCACTGCTTTGATAACGTTGTTGTTTATGTAATTTATTCTTAAGCGAACTCAAGGCTGGATTAATCACAACCAAGAAGCAAGCAAAAGGTACAAACCGGGTGAAAAGCAACCTCCATTTGTCTGTCTGTATAAGGGCTTCCATGGCTCTCCAGACAGGCTCCTTGTGGAGCCGTGTGTGGTCCAAACCCTTTGCCGCACTCCAATGGGATGCTCCTGCCCCACAATGAGGATCTGGCCAAGCAAATCAACTATGCCCTTCCAGAGAAGCACTGGCACATCTCTACCTGAATACACTCTCTAGCTAAATACATTTGTCTCACTTCTACTATGAATATCTAAGATCTTGCTTTAAAAAAAAACCAAACCAACACTGGGATGAGATTTCAGAGACAATTTACTCATGTGGAAAAAGATGATTCCTCACTCGGTGAAACACACACCGACTGCAAGTAGCTCCCTCCTAACCTTCCTGGTGGGCTGGCATGGGCTTGAGGCAGGGAAAAGCACTGCAGTGCCAATGTAAAATGGTAGTTGACTGAAAACTGGCGAATATGAAGCACTGCTTTTTCTCTCTGGAGGAAACAGCAAATGCCCTGACTCCCTCTGAGCACGGGGCAGGGGCTGGGTGGGATGGCCTGGACCACAAGCTGCCAGCAGCACCACCTTCAATCCAGCTGGTGGGTCCTGGGTTTGCTTTTCTCCTTGGGCAAAGCTGGGGATGAGGGCAGAGGGGATTTTTTATTTGAAGGGATGAAGGCCAGGAGGCCAGAGCACTGGGCTTGCTGTACGTCTCGCTCCCGTCAGTCAGGAAGCGGTGACGCACGTTATGGGTTGGGTTTGGGGTTTTGGAAACCTTTTCTAAAAGTCGATCTCCTCGCTCTGCTGTATTTCTCAAGTGTGAAGCTGTGGTGAAGGCTGGTTGCGAGCAGAGGGATGCCAGCCAAAATGCAGCTCCTTATCAGATGTAACGGGAGGATTTTCCTGGCTATTTGTTTAATCCTCTTTGTGGGATACACAGCACAAGGTAAAACAGGGCGGTTGTTCTCTCTGTAATCCTCTTTCTGGGCTATGCAGTGTAGGCCAAACAGGCAGCCTCTGAATTTTTCAAACTGGCCTTCTTCTGGGGGTAAGGAGATCTACTCAGAAAATCTGTTCTGCTAACGTTTAATTTTCTGGAGGGAGAATGGTAAGAAAAGATGCTTTTTGCAAGTGGAGCATTTCAATGGCCCAGCCCTTATGAGAAAAGACTTCATAAAGTATGTTGCCGTATGTGTGTATATTTTCAGTCTATGTATTTCAATATGTCTTTTTTCTAAACGTCCCTTTCATAATGGTCTGGTTATTGCTGTTACTCAGCCATGTAGTTACGGACAAAGCATGTAACAGTTCCCATGTCATAACTCCTACGGTCTGCTTTCTTGGGGGAGCGGGAGAGGAAACTACTTGTAAGTATGAGGAAACTAAACGGTTTATTTGGTACAATATTGCAACACACAGCACTAAAACTACGAAAAGGAAATGTTGATTTATGATGACATGTGCCCCATGGATTTATTTCTTGTGAGAGGGAGAATGCTTTTCAAGCATGTAGAGTATAATTTGTCCACAAAAAAAGGCTGTGATAGCGATAGGTTCTCATTATGTATTACTACTCGGAGGCTGATCTTTGAGGCATTATGACCTGCTTTTTCTATGATGCTTATTTGTAAATTTTTCAGCTGCAGCTCTTTATTTTGTCGCCACTGTCATTATAAAAACCCTTCTTAATAATATGCTGAGAGAAGAAAATAAGTATGAAAAAGGAATATGCTGTAAAAACGGGAGGAAATTACACCCATGAAATCTTTTTTTCTCTTACAGAAGAGTGTAGGAGGTAGCTGAAAGTCATGCAGTACATTATGGAAATATATAGGGCAATAGAGAAGTGTAATTACAGAGACATGACAGAATTACAGAAACTGAGAAAAAAATAGATGAAGTGCCAACAGGTGGAGAATGCACCAGGAGGCTACAGAAAAAATTAATTACATGAGGCTGAGGGGAAGGACAAAATGCCACTGCTTTTATCTTTACTGTGTGATCCTTATTTTAGCATTTTGGTAGTTTTTGAAGACCCACATTTCAGTGACAGCCCCAATCAGGCACCTGGGGAGCAGCAGAGCTGAAAAGGTGGGTTTACAAAACCCTGTGGTATCTGGGAGACACCCCGACTGTCTCCTCTGGTGACGTGCTCCGAGAGCCTACGTACACCCCAAATCTGCTCCCGGGGCACACCTCGAGTTTCTGATCTCCCCACCAAGACTCACCTCGTTGACCTCCAAGGGGCAGAGCTGGAGCCAACAGAGGAAGGGAGGGTAGATGAGCCAGCTCTCTGCCAGGTGCCTTGTCCCCAGAGATTTTCACATTATTTTCACGTACCTCCAGCAGCTTCAAGGAGAGCTGCAGGCAGCTGAGCCTGCAGGTCCCTGTGGATGTGCCCTGCCCTAAGGTGGGGATGAGCCTTGCTGTGGTGGTGGTGGTTCCCCACGGGATTTTTCACGGGCTTCCTGGTGCTGTGTGCGAGATGTGCCTGATGTCTCTGATGGCAAGGGTGTCACTCAGGATATCAGTAGCCATTTTAAGAAAAGTCCTTCAGGGTTAGTTCAGTTTTAGGTGGTTGAGCAATCAGGGCCATGTGAATTACTTTCCTCCGCTCCTTTAAGCTTTACTAAATGCTCATAAAGTTAATAAGACCTGGTGAAGAATATTCTGGTCCTGGTGAATAACACATGGCTGATTCCATCAGGTGCTCCCATGCAGAGGGCAAGGTACAAGAGGGTGAGGTGCCGACCTGACACCTGGTCTGCCAACTGCATCGAGGAACAGGGGCCCTGGTTTTACCTGCCCACTGGTGGTGCCAACAGGATCCTTCCTCCCATGGCAGACCCATCCCTGTAAGTTCATTTGACGCGCATTTGTCACTGGGGCTAGCACCCAAAAGTGCCCATTACTCCTGGCTTGACAGTCCTGTCACAGCGTGGCTCGCCCCACGGCAGCGTGACGCTTCGGTGTGTTCATTTAAGAGATAAAAACGCCACTGTGCCTTTCAGGATGAGGCGGTACCAGGAGCTGGGCGGCAGGAGCCCCGTGGCGGATGAGGAGTCTGGCTCCGGGTCCAGCGCCCTGGGGGGAGCAGAGCCGGCCTCGGGGTCGGGGCTGGGGGACAGCGACACCTTCCCCATGTCCCTGGAGGACCTGCGAGGCTCCGCGCTGAAGGAGAAGCTGTCGGAGGAGGATTTGCTCCTGTAGGGCCGGACACGGCCCTCCTGTGCTGCTCCCTCGCCGAGTCCTCCCCAGAGCCCGACCCGACGGCCACGAAGCGGTCTTAAAGCAACTCCGCGTCAATAAAAAAACCCTTTGCCTTAAGCTCTTCACTGCTTTCACTCACTAAAAACTTTGCTGTTGAGTCTGAACCGGCTTTTTTTATGTGTGCATGCGTGTGTGTGTGGGGGGCGGCCACTCCGACGGGGGAGAACAACAGCGGTGGGGGCGCGGCCTGCTCTGTGGGGAGGGCATCGCGCTCGGGCGGGGGGGGATAAATTCCAACCCTCCGCGCCCCGGGAGCCGCCTGGCACTTTTATGACACTCCGCTAATGGCGTAACCCGAAAAAAACCCCCCACAACCTCATGAAACACGGCGAGGAGCAGGGAGCCCCCAGAGCGCGGACCGCTGAGGGCAGCCCCGGCCGCGCCGCCGCCTCCCGCCCGCCAGGGGGCGCCCTCTGCCACGGGGGGCGGTCACGTGGGGCGCGCCCCCGTCACGTGCGGCGGGGCGTGGTCCCGGTGGCGGGATGGGGCGTGGCCTGGGGGCCGTAAGGTCACATGACCAGGGGCGCGGGGCCGGGGGCGCTGGTGCTGGTGCGCGTGGGGCGGGAGGCGCAGCCGGGCCGCGGAGGGGGCGCGTACCATGGTGAGTGCGGGCGCGGG
>VWZG01004495.1:671527-685953 GCA_013396735.1 Grallaria varia | reverse complement strand
GGCGGTGCCGCTCCGCCATCGCCCGAGGCGGCGGCGGCCTGGGCAGGGCGGTGCCTCCCGCCCGCACTCCCTCCTTCGGGAAACAAGGGGTTTGCGGGGCGGGGGGGTGTGTTCCCCGGTGCTGCGTGCGGGTTAAAGGTGGCGGCGCGCCCTCGGCGGTGCGGGGTTGGGCCGCGGAGGCGCGTGGGCAGCCCGGGGGTCACACGGGTGGATCCCGCGGGATCCGCGCTCCGCCCGCCGGCCCGAGCCGTGTCTCAATGGGCACTCAAAAGAGAGCCCTCTGGGTCGGGCCGCTCCGTGTTCCGGGGCGTTCGGGCTCCGTGAGGCGCGGCTTCGTGTCCTCTGGGTGTGCAGAGGCTGGCGGGGGCTCGGGGTGAGGCTGAGGTTGGGGTTCTGCGCCCGGTGTCAGCTGCAGGGAGCCCCCCGAGCCCTTCGGGACAGCCCCCGCTCACCCTGACGGACTGGGTGCTGCGGCATTTTGGCCCCGCTGTAGCTGAACCCCCAAGCCCTCGGGGCAGCGCTCACTCTCACCGGCGGACTGAATGCTGTCCCATTTTGGCCCCGGTGTAGCAGAATCTCCAGCATCTGTCTTTCGCTTAAAACCGAGATCATAGCCTGGCGTCCAGTGAGTTTCTGAAAACCCCAGTTCTCGCTCTGCTTTCTCTGAAGCTGTAACATAATAAGCTGTATTATGGCTTCTTAAAATACTTCTTGTTTTGCATAGTTTCCCCGCAGCAGTATCTTCGACAGCAATGGGGGAGATACCAGCTGTTGATTTCTTTATTCCGTATGTTCCTGCACTCCCTGGAGGAGATCAGAGCTAATCTCCAGCAGGGATGGGTCTCAGCCCCCTGCGAAGTGACGTGTTACCAGTGTTAGGGCTGACTGTTTACGTGGTGCCGCAGCTTCATTATTGGAAGGTACCGTGGGAGCCTCTTTGTTCACTTAAGGTGATGCGCTCTCTTGTTAAGTTCAGGGGAGTATTAGGCTAATCTGGAAGATGAGTACAGGTTCTAAAGAAAAAGTGCAGGCATGCTCAAAAGTACCTTGTTTTTAAAATAGTCTAAAATTTGGAATTTTTCATGGAACTTTTTTCTTTTCCAATTGTCCTTCCCCAGGAGCAAAAAATCAGTAATGGTTCTGGTGTGCAGTGTTTAAAAAAAAAAAAAATTTTTTTTTTGCAGTCAGTACAAATCTGTGCTTGGCAGAGACTTTCAAGACTGTTCAGTCTTGTATCTGACCACCTTGTTGGTCCTCTGCTGCTTTCCCCTCAGAATGTGAAGTAGATACAACTGAGTTTCAGTTAGTTATATATATCTTTGTGGATTGAACCAGGGCCAGTTGCTGTCTTTACATGCACAAAGTCAGTTCAGTCTTGTGGGAGTGCTGTAGCTCCAGCTTGCACGGTGTTTTTGCTTGGAGTGGTAAGCACAAAGTCATTCAAGTGTTCCCACCACTTAGCAGCAGCACTCTGATCAAACTCTCCTCTGGGCTTGTTGTTATTAATGTTGCATTTCAAACCTCAGGTCCCCAGAATGTCTTGGAATGTGTTCTTACTCACTGTTTTGTGTTAAATTGGTGAAGTGAGCATGACCTGTGGTTTAACCCCAGCTGGCAGCTAAGCACCAGGCAGCTGCTCCCTCACCTCCCGCCCCGCTGGGAAGGGGAGGAGAAGGAGAAGTAAAACTTGTAGGTTGAGATAAGAACAGTTTAATAATTGAAACAAAGTAAAATATAATAATAGTTAATAATAAAAAAGAAAACAAACAAATGACGGACAATACAATTGCTCCCCACTGCTGACTGATGCCAGACCCTGATCAGCCTCTTCTGGGTAACTCCTTCAGTCCATATACTGGGCAGGACATTCTAAGGTGTGGAACACCCTTTTGGCCCGTTTGGGTCACCTGCCCTGGCTATGCTCCCTCCCACCTTTTTTGTGCACCTCCTGACTAGCAGAGCATGAGATGCAAAAGAGTCCTTGACTTAGGATAAACCTGACTTACCAACAAGTGAAACATCAGTGTGTTATCAGCGTTGTTCTCATTCTGAATCCAAAACACACCACTGTGCCAGCTACTGAGGACAAATCAACTCTAGAAGAAGTTATTTCTAGGAGAAATTAACTCCAGCTGAAACCAGGACAGAATGTTTCACGTATACCAAATTAATCCAGTTGAAGCAGATGTTTTTGTGGAGAACATAGTGTAATTTCTCAAAAAACCCCCCCAAATCAGGGTGAATTAGTGAAGTGTTGTCTGCTTTAGTACATCAAAGCAGATTAGTGCCTGATTCTTGGGAGGAAAGTGTTGGCTTTTGTACTAATCTTGTTGAGTTTCCCATAGAGTCACTAACATGCTTTGTGGCTTGTTGTCAGAATTGTTTGTGCAAGGTCAAAGGATGATCTCTCGTAGGGTCTCGTGTTTGGTGCCGGTCAAAGTTGGAGCCTGGGGAATGCTGTGCTGAGCTGAGCACAAACGTGTCTGCAGGAGTGCTGCAGGTACACCTGTAACACCCCTCTGTCTGCAGGCAGAGCTGTGGAGCTCTTGTATGAACAACTGCTGCCTCTCCAAGCTGCTGGTGCTCTCGTTGTTTGTTAAGAGAACCGTGGGGTGTAGGCAGAGGCAGCAAATGAAGTCCCTATTCCCCTTCCCCAACCAGGAGGATGCTTTAGGCCATGCCATTGTTGTTTCGTTTCACCTTACTTTCTTCTAGTAGTTTTGGCTTTAGTAATAGTAAAGGTAATTCCACTGTGTACTTTTTATAAGTGTTATGTTTTGCAAGAGCTGTCGCTGCTTGTTACTAACACGGTTTCAGTAATTTGCTGGATGAACAACTGTTCTTTGTCATCACTGTTTCTTGGGTCTCTGACACATGATGGCTTTGTAACTTCATGGAAGCACAAATGTTTTTCCCCAGTGTATAGTGCACATCTGCAAGTAAACAGCACATTTCAAATGGAGTGTCCACTTTGTTGTAACTTATCCAATTCTTGTTATTCCAGAGTTTTCTTGGAAACCTTTTTGTTCCTGTTTGTGAGATTGATGTTGTTCTTAATGATGCTGAAACACGAAAACCAGCAGAAATCAAAACAGAAGATGGTAAAGTAGAGAAGCATTTTCTCTTCTACGATGGAGAATCCGTTTCAGGGAAGGTAAATTTTGATTTAAGCGTGACTGTTAATTGCTGTACTGATTCTGGCATGCAAATGCATATAAGAAAGTAAATGAAAAACTGCCGAAAGAGCAGCATTTTCAGCTTGTATTGTTATTCAAAGAGGAAACAGTGTTTTGCTCTATGTGGTCTTTTTAGCCATAGTCTTTCAGGCAGCTGGTAGAACTGAACATTTTTGAACAGTAGCTGTTTATTTGTTTCCAGTCACCCTGTATTTATGAATAAGCTTCTTGTGCAAAGATGTGCAAGCCTGTCATTGCTTCTGATGAGAAAACTGTTCCAAACTGGATCCCCCTTCTTCCCCTTCTCCTTGAACTCCAAGATCCACAGTCCAGCACAGGTAACAGTAATCTTTGGCTGGCACAGTCAACCTGCTTTGCATACCCTGAAGATAACCCCTTGTTCCATGCCCTGAAGTGGTTTCTGGAATTGCATCAGAGGAGCAGCATATGAAGTTCACCTGGCTGCTGAGTCAACAAGAATGTTCCTTACTGGAAAAAAGACCATGAAGTTGAGATTGCCAGAGGGATTTCTCTACTTTCAGTGTTGCACTTTGGAATTCCTTGCTATCACTCCGTTTCACTGGAGCCATCCTCACTCTCTGGATATTTCTGCTATGATTCACTTTTCCTCCAAAAAGCTTGAGCTGGGTGTTGGGTTCTGAGATTGACTTGTAAATACCTACTTAGATCTTGACTGACCTGTTGTCACTGGGCTTCTTCCTGCTCTGGAGGTACCATTCCATGCAAAGATCTTGGTTTTCTAGAAAGGTGCTTCTAGGGATGTGAAACTCTCACGAGAATTGGCCTCAAATTCAGGAAGCTGAGGGAGAAGGTTGTGGTCACTGGCTGGAGTAGTGCTTGCTTGTATTGGTGATGCCTGAGAGGTGCCTCCTGAGTCGTGACTGACACAAGCACAGTGGGATGTGGAGGTCTGGAACACCAGCCAGTTCTTGGACAGCTTTCCTCTACGCCTTCTGTTTTTTCACCACAAAGGTGGATATTCAAGTGGTTTATTTCCTGCTCTGATATTGACAATGTACTGGACTTTAAAGCATGGGAATTTCTCTGGTCATCACTGCCTCATAAGAAAATATCATATATGCTTAATTTTTATATGTTTCAATAGAAAGTAACCTCGTGGAATCTTTTCTTGTCTGTTTGTGAGACTCAAAGTCACAAGTGAAGCCCTTCGTAGTGTGTTTCATCATCTATTATTTTTCATTGACTTCTCCAACACCAATATTTAGCTGTAATCTGCTGAGGAAGGGTCTGAAGCTCACTTGAAAGGAATGCATCTCATGGCAGTTTTTTTTTTTTTGGACTTCCAAATATGTCTGTCAGAAGATGCTTTGAAGCTCTCGGCCTTCAATGATGGCAAGAGGATCATGACTGGCTTATGTGAACTCTGCATAAGCTCTGGCTTGGATTCTTAATTTTGGGACTTGAAAGTTTCAAGCTTAGTTATTAAATTCAGTCTTGTGGACTTGAGTGGTGACTTGGAAATGCTTAATTTCATAGTCAGCTGTTTGATTTGGCTGCCTTCAAGCTCAGGTAGGGCCATGGAGAAGAGGTTTTAGTTTTCATAGGCTTGTACTATTATGTTTTTCTTTTTAATGAGATCATGTTTTAGAGTGAAAGTGTTGAAAAAATATAACTGTTTGGGTATTTTTTTCTTTTTACCTTGGTAGGTGAACGTCTCCCTTAAGCATGGGAAGAGACTAGAGCACCAAGGAATTAGAATTGAATTTGTAGGACAAATTGGTGAGTTTATGCTCTAAAGGGGCTGTTGGGTGCTTGTGGTTTATGGAACTTGGCAGTTGTGACTATCAACAGTTTGGTTCAAAAAATGCAACCTGATTGGATTAGTGGATGATAAATGCCAAAGGAAGGTTCTATCCTCCTTGTTTTAAAGGAAATGATCTACTAATTTTTGCTAGTCAGAAAGTCATTGGGAGACAGATACACATGTGAAGGAGAATGATGAATATTCAGTCTGTGTCAGACTAGCTAAAAGTTTGACTAATGACCACCAGAGATTTCTGAAAACTAAACTTGTGGTATTTCTAATTATGACTCTGAAAGAGAAGAGACATGGAAAAGAAATGATGGGTCAGCCTATAGCGAAATACTTTTAAAAATTCTATGGCTCTTGGTTTTCCAAAACCTAGTTTTATACTGTTAACACAGACCATGATTGATGCTTCAGAGATTCTCTGTGCTTTTTACCAAGATAATGTGGTATTGACATTAAAAATGTAAATTTCTTATGACTGTACCTAAGTCTGCTTAGATTTGAACTATGAGGAATCTTTGTTATCTTTAACTTCTTACCAGTCTCTCTGCACCCTTAGACTGATGGTAAAATACCTTCCCTCTTGGGGGGAATGCTGTTTGCATTGTTGTCCCTCGTGGAAGTAATTCTCCAAGTTTCAGCCTCACAATTGACTTTGGTTTAAATTTCACAAGTTCTCTATTTCTGGTTGGTCAGTAGGCTCCAGTACCCTGTGTCTGAACTGTTGGGGAGCAGGTATGACTGAGTACTGGCACCTGCTGCTTTATGCTTTGACGTTTTGATCAGGGGGCTGTAAAAGCAAGCTTTCAGAATAAAGCAGGAATGTGATGGGAATGAGCCATTTAGAGACTGGGGGGAAAAAAGTAGAGCTCGTGTATATCAGCTTCATTTAGTCTTTTGTCTTCTAATAGCTGTACAGGTTGTTTTGCATCTACTCTGATTTATAAATTCTCTGAATGGCTTTATTTTGATGTAGTGTTTCTTGAATTTTGTATGTTTCTGGGACTTTGTGTTAGAAAGTTAGAAGTCCGTGGAGTTATGCAGAAGTGGTTTAAACTACTCTTTTTGTGCTTGTCCATGTTTTCTTGCATCCTTCCACTTTTTAACACAGTAATGCAGAAAACAGTTCAGTAGTGTGATCTCTGCGGTATTTGGAGACTAACTCAATGTCAAAGACTTACTTTAAACCAGCTCTTCAGAGTACAGCTTTCTTGGCTGGCACAAAAAGCATTNTTCTTTTTTTCTTTTTTTTTCTTAAGGTGAATCAATTCCTATAAGACTGTTCTTAGCTGGCTATGACCCCACTCCAACCATGAGGGATGTGAATAAAAAATTTTCAGTGAGGTACTTCTTAAATCTGGTGCTTGTGGATGAAGAAGACAGGCGATACTTCAAACAGCAGGTACGGTCTGTGGCAATCTTGTTGCAGAATTATCTGGACTGTTGTACTAAAGACTCTGTGGGTAAAATGAGCTACAGGTGCTTTGGTTTGCTTGTTTTCTTAAACTGTGTCAGAGACAGTTCTCCTCTCAGCATTAGCCCAGGTTCAAATCTGCAAAATTGTAATAAGGGCTAAGATATTTGGCTGAGAATTTTACAAAAGATGAGGTGATGCTGAGGAAAGGAATAGCCTAAAGGATCACTGTGTAGGTTATATCAGAATCTTCCTCTTAAAGAGTAGACAAGGCAGAATAATTTGACATGGAAAATAAGAGATAGCTGGAGCATGCAGTGGCTATGATGGCTTTGGATTTTGAGGAGGAAGAAAAACTTCTTGAACCCTTTAATACTGTCGAAGTTGGCAGTAGGATAGTTAAGAGGTGACTGCTCAGGATTGCAGGTGCTCAGGCAGTAACTTAATATACAACCTTAATTGTGTTGTCTTTCTGTTACTTTCATATGAACTGCACTGTTAAGCAGATGTAGGGTTTTTTTGTGGGCTGATGTCTTTGGTTATTTTTTTTATTTTCCCCAAAGTATTTGTTTATCAGGAGCTTAAGATACTTGATGCTGCTGCCTTAATGCTAAGTGATGGTCTCGAGCAAGTTTTTCTTCTTGAAACAGGAAATAATTCTTTGGAGAAAAGCTCCTGAGAAGCTGAGGAAACAACGAACAAACTTTCACCAGCGATTTGAATCTCCAGAGTCACAAGCATCTGCTGAGCAGCCTGAAATGTGAACTGGTCTGAGGTGAAAAACTTTGCAATGCTTCAGCAGGTTAAAGATGGCTGCAGCCTGTGGGAAAAGAAGGGCAAAATTCCCATTACAACTGTCTTCCTTCATCTTGCAGTGCTGCGTTTCCCATACTACTAAAGCATTCTTCAGTTAAACATTCAAGTATGTATATACATTTAAAATAAAGTGCTTTCTCAAACACTGGAACTTTCTTAAGCTACTATTTTATACTGCACATTTACTTTTATTTGATAATGTTATATGCACTTGGATATGTGTAAGCTTAAATTTCCAGGCATGATAGGCTGGTGTATTTGATTTTTCCTGCTTGCCTCTACAGTGTAGACTAAAGCATTTCCCTTTTCTCATGTTGTTTATTGCATGTTTCTTTCCAATGTTGCTTATTTGCATTTGTTTTATTTTGAAAGTGCAGTAAGACACAATTGACTAAATCACACTAAAAATCAAGGTTTACCGTGAATTAATTTGTCCTAAGACTCCTAATTACTACATTAGACAGGATTTAACTGAAGCTGCATGTACGTGCACTGTGACTATGATAACTGGAGCTTTCAGACGCCTCACCAAGGGTTCTAAGAGGCTTTGAATCTGTCAGTAGCAAAGAATGGAAGCATCTTTGCGCTCCCTACCCCAGTTCTCTCTCTACCAGTTTTTTTTCTAAGCCTTTCCCATGAGTCACTCCTGACTTTTGGGGGTCGTTGCCCACTATTTAGCGACTGTAGAGATGTTGTCATGAGTTCACCCTCAGGTGATGGGTGGTGAAGTGTTTTGAACAGTTACCTCTTATTGATGAAGTAAATGCTGGTAACATTGATTATTTTGCAAATACCTGAAACTGTTTCCTCCTGGCTTCATGCTTCCACTGTCTTCACAGTCTGTCTCCATAACTGTCTGACGGGAGAGGCAGAACGTCCTCAAAGGGCCTGTTAGAGGGCAAATAAGCCTTCTGGGGTCTTCTGGAAAGGTATTTTGGAGCCAGGCAAGTCTTAAACCTCAGACACTTGCCTGGTGCAGCAGATTGTTTGTCTTTATCATCATCTCGTGGGCATTTAGTGTTTGATGAAGTAGCTTTAAGGAGTTAGCCAGCCTTCCTGTGCCCTCAGCAGGGCCTGCTCTGGGGAAGGCAACTTGCACTCGTGGTTCGCTCAGCCTTTAACCCAAGGCTTCTCAACTCGGGTGCAAGTGTCATTGGTGACTTACTTTATGAGTAAGTAAATAACCGAATTACATTTCTGTAAGAACTGTTTTATTACTGCGGCACTTTGATAAAGCAAAGACTCTGTGTACTTTATGCTAGGATACTCCTAATGTGGATATCTTTGGCCGAGAGCAAATCCAACTCCCTCATGTAAGTGCCTGTTCAGAAATTTAAAAGAATNACTGTATTAGATAAATGCTTGTAAAAGCAAACCAGGTACGTCTTAGATAATTTGTGGTCATATTAAAAAAAATGATGTTACTAGTTTGTGTCAGTTTCTACCAAATTGGCCATAATAAACTGTGGAGTTGCTGAATTTAGTTCATTTATTCTTTTCTGAAAAGCTTCAGTCTATGTAAAACCAACTGCTGTTGATGTTGAGTTTTGAATTGTAGAGAAGTTTATTTTTAGATACTGAGGTGCTTGGGTTTGGATTTTTTGGGGTAATTTTTATGGTAATTCTCTGTGAGAATCTCCTGACACAGATGTAGGGATGGACAACTGACACTGCTCTGGGGACAGGAGATGCTGTTGCTGTGAAACTGCTTTGTCTACACTCATGTGTTAAGAGCTCACTTCTAAGTGACTCACTTAGACCAGGGGTCATAATAAGTAGACTATTAGTAACAATACACCTTTTGATAGGTGCTGTTAATCTGCAGGAGACCAGTTAGGATCATTGCCTGTCTTAAATGAGCCAGCCTTGACATTTCTCAGTTTTGTCCCTGAAGCGATAAATGCTGGAAGCCAAAACCAGGCAACTCCAACTACAGAGCTTGCAAGGCAAGAAGTGCTTATTAAAGCAAGCTAAACTGTCATTATAAAAACAAACCTATAGTAGTGAAGCTTTGAATGTACTCTGTTCGTTGCAGTCAGTTCTTCAGGAATGCTTCCTGTAGGTTGCTAGAACTGAAGGTAATTTGAAAACCTGGACAAAACATTTGGTCAAATATGTGCATTTCAAATTACTTGCTTCTCTTGTACTCTCCCTCCTGCCTCCTGCCAAATCACAGACAGTTTTGTTTGCTAAACACTGAAACATGTTTTCCTTTAACTTTCTAACTTCAGAACTCTTCAATGACAAAAGCAATACCCATGAATTTGTAAACTTAGTGAAAGAACTGGCCTTACCTGGAGAACTGACCCAAAGCAGAAACTATGACTTTGAATTCATGCAGGTTGAAAAGCCATATGAATCCTACATTGGTGCCAACGTCAGACTGAGGTTTGTAACTGTTAAGCCTTCTTTCCTCTCCTCCAGTGCAGAAAATCCATAATTTAGCAATTATGCTCCCTCCCCTTCCTCCTTTTGGTTATTAAAGGGGTCATGTATTGGCCAGTAATAGTGTATCTTGATTGAAGTTGTTGGGACCATGTTATAATGTGGCCTTTTATACTCAATTTGGAATTGATCAGTGCTGTTTGTATAAATAAAATTCTTTCAGTTCAATCAAGGGAAGACAGTCCATGTTTCTCCTTGTAAAAAAACCAGCATACCCACAACTGAAGAAAACAATTCCACATTGCTACATTTGAGTGTTTTGTTTTGTACTTTGGTGTCTCACTCTTTTTACTTATGAGAATGTACACTGGTCTTTCAAAGAATACCTGTACTTCAGAACACAAGGGCTTTTACTTAATAATTCTGAATCATTTTGGGTAACTCACTGGCTTTCTTTTAGGTACTTTCTAAAAGTGACAATCGTGAGACGGCTGTCGGACTTGGTGAAGGAATATGATCTGATTGTTCACCAGCTTGCTACCTACCCAGATGTAAATAACTCCATCAAAATGGAAGTAGGCATTGAAGACTGTCTCCATATAGAGTTTGAATACAACAAGTCAAAGTAAGAGTCAGTCAAACACATTCGAGTAAATAACTGTAGATGAAAGGGCACAGTCTGTAATAGTTGATGAACAGCCTTGGCTTCTGGAGACTGAAAATGTAAAGTGCTAACTTTACACAATGGCCTTTTTTGAGAAATACTTGTCTGTTCTGCCTGCAGTACTAACAGGAAAGTCTCTAGCAAATATTTGAGACTTGATTTTTGTGTTTACGCCTTTTCAGTATGACTGGAGCACTTCCTTTACTAATACTGCAGTGATGGGAATATTCTAGTCGTGCTGGTGTGGCTGAGGTGCTTAGGTCAGGGAGAAGTGAGCTCCAAGGACTTAGCTGGCAGGTAACATAACTGCCTGTGTAACTTGTGTTCAAGAAGGTGTGAAAGTTGTAGGTACTCTTTAATGAACACTCCCATTCTGTTCTTTTAAAGGTATCACTTAAAGGATGTGATTGTCGGAAAAATTTATTTCCTCTTAGTGAGAATAAAAATTCAGCACATGGAGTTGCAGCTGATCAAAAAGGAGATTACTGGAATTGGTAAGAGAAACGAAATGGCGGGTCGTGTGCTAGTTGAGCCTTACGCAGACCTGGATAAGGAAGTCAGTAGTTGCAGCTTTGGCTAAACTGGTGCTCAAGCGCTACTTTCTCACTGGTGTTTGGCTCCCATTTGCATTTTGTGCTTTGGTAATAGTAGTACGCTTGCTTGGGCCATGTGTAACTTACGCGCAGGACAAAGGCAAAAATGCAGTGCTGTGTTCATGTAAATGCTGCAGAGTGGAAATAGTGTGGTAAAGCTTGGTAAATGTTTGAGACTGAAACGTGTGTTCTCACAGTTAAAACTTGTTTCACCAGGGCCCAGCACCACAACAGAGACTGAAACCATTGCAAAGTATGAAATAATGGATGGTGCACCAGTTAAAGGTAAGTAACTGTGCTGGTTTTAAAGGGAGAGCATTTGGTGTTAAAACTGTATTTGAAACATCCAGGGCCAAAGAGATGGCTTAGATAATTATTTTTTTCCTGCAGAAACCACACTTCCCCTTAGGTTGCTGAAATGATGGTGGATTTTTCCTTTTCAAAGCAGACATTTTTATTACTGAGGGCATTTCATTTGGGATCCTAGTAACTTTTACCCTTATTGGAAAGTCTGTGACTGATCCTTTTATCAAACCTGACTCTCTGGTGTAGGCCAGCTCTGGAGAGTTCAAGATACTGATCCTTCTGCCTTTCCTGGCTTGCAGTGAGGAAAGGTTCCCACTTTTCATTTCATACTTACCTCTGTGCTCAGTGTTATGTTTGCAGTTTTTTGGTGGTTGGTTTTTCTCTATTTTAAATTTTTTATTTATTTATTTACTTTTACTTTTTATTGTATTTTGGGGGTGTTTGTGTATTTTTCTTCTTTAACCAAGGAAGGGGCACAGAGTGCTTTGGAAATGTTTTTTGCACGTTTTCTGAAACTGTTAATTATTCCAGTTTTGAGGAACTAATATAAGGCTTCTTTTTTTCTTTTTTTTTCTTAAGGTGAATCAATTCCTATAAGACTGTTCTTAGCTGGCTATGACCCCACTCCAACCATGAGGGATGTGAATAAAAAATTTTCAGTGAGGTACTTCTTAAATCTGGTGCTTGTGGATGAAGAAGACAGGCGATACTTCAAACAGCAGGTACGGTCTGTGGCAATCTTGTTGCAGAATTATCTGGACTGTTGTACTAAAGACTCTGTGGGTAAAATGAGCTACAGGTGCTTTGGTTTGCTTGTTTTCTTAAACTGTGTCAGAGACAGTTCTCCTCTCAGCATTAGCCCAGGTTCAAATCTGCAAAATTGTAATAAGGGCTAAGATATTTGGCTGAGAATTTTACAAAAGATGAGGTGATGCTGAGGAAAGGAATAGCCTAAAGGATCACTGTGTAGGTTATATCAGAATCTTCCTCTTAAAGAGTAGACAAGGCAGAATAATTTGACATGGAAAATAAGAGATAGCTGGAGCATGCAGTGGCTATGATGGCTTTGGATTTTGAGGAGGAAGAAAAACTTCTTGAACCCTTTAATACTGTCGAAGTTGGCAGTAGGATAGTTAAGAGGTGACTGCTCAGGATTGCAGGTGCTCAGGCAGTAACTAAATATACAACCTTAATTGTGTTGTCTTTCTGTTACTTTCATATGAACTGCACTGTTAAGCAGATGTAGGGTTTTTTTGTGGGCTGATGTCTTTGGTTATTTTTTTTATTTTCCCCAAAGTATTTGTTTATCAGGAGCTTAAGATACTTGATGCTGCTGCCTTAATGCTAAGTGATGGTCTCGAGCAAGTTTTTCTTCTTGAAACAGGAAATAATTCTTTGGAGAAAAGCTCCTGAGAAGCTGAGGAAACAACGAACAAACTTTCACCAGCGATTTGAATCTCCAGAGTCACAAGCATCTGCTGAGCAGCCTGAAATGTGAACTGGTCTGAGGTGAAAAACTTTGCAATGCTTCAGCAGGTTAAAGATGGCTGCAGCCTGTGGGAAAAGAAGGGCAAAATTCCCATTACAACTGTCTTCCTTCATCTTGCAGTGCTGCGTTTCCCATACTACTAAAGCATTCTTCAGTTAAACATTCAAGTATGTATATACATTTAAAATAAAGTGCTTTCTCAAACACTGGAACTTTCTTAAGCTACTATTTTATACTGCACATTTACTTTTATTTGATAATGTTATATGCACTTGGATATGTGTAAGCTTAAATTTCCAGGCATGATAGGCTGGTGTATTTGATTTTTCCTGCTTGCCTCTACAGTGTAGACTAAAGCATTTCCCTTTTCTCATGTTGTTTATTGCATGTTTCTTTCCAATGTTGCTTATTTGCATTTGTTTTATTTTGAAAGTGCAGTAAGACACAATTGACTAAATCACACTAAAAATCAAGGTTTACCGTGAATTAATTTGTCCTAAGACTCCTAATTACTACATTAGACAGGATTTAACTGAAGCTGCATGTACGTGCACTGTGACTATGATAACTGGAGCTTTCAGACGCCTCACCAAGGGTTCTAAGAGGCTTTGAATCTGTCAGTAGCAAAGAATGGAAGCATCTTTGCGCTCCCTACCCCAGTTCTCTCTCTACCAGTTTTTTTTCTAAGCCTTTCCCATGAGTCACTCCTGACTTTTGGGGGTCGTTGCCCACTATTTAGCGACTGTAGAGATGTTGTCATGAGTTCACCCTCAGGTGATGGGTGGTGAAGTGTTTTGAACAGTTACCTCTTATTGATGAAGTAAATGCTGGTAACATTGATTATTTTGCAAATACCTGAAACTGTTTCCTCCTGGCTTCATGCTTCCACTGTCTTCACAGTCTGTCTCCATAACTGTCTGACGGGAGAGGCAGAACGTCCTCAAAGGGCCTGTTAGAGGGCAAATAAGCCTTCTGGGGTCTTCTGGAAAGGTATTTTGGAGCCAGGCAAGTCTTAAACCTCAGACACTTGCCTGGTGCAGCAGATTGTTTGTCTTTATCATCATCTCGTGGGCATTTAGTGTTTGATGAAGTAGCTTTAAGGAGTTAGCCAGCCTTCCTGTGCCCTCAGCAGGGCCTGCTCTGGGGAAGGCAACTTGCACTCGTGGTTCGCTCAGCCTTTAACCCAAGGCTTCTCAACTCGGGTGCAAGTGTCATTGGTGACTTACTTTATGAGTAAGTAAATAACCGAATTACATTTCTGTAAGAACTGTTTTATTACTGCGGCACTTTGATAAAGCAAAGACTCTGTGTACTTTATGCTAGGATACTCCTAATGTGGATATCTTTGGCCGAGAGCAAATCCAACTCCCTCATGTAAGTGCCTGTTCAGAAATTTAAAAGAATAAAAAAAAAAAGCCAAATATTTTCATGGTCACTTGCATGTCGTAAACCTGGGAAGGGCGATTTTGAAAAACCTTGATTGTATTTACCCAACCTGAGATCGCGGAGCCATGTGTACCGAGCGGGGAAGCCCTCCCGAGCTGCTATTTGAACTATTAAAACAGCTGTATTCTCACTCGCTGTGGGTCTGTGTGTGTGTCCGGCGGGCGGGGAGCCCTCCCGAGCTGGTATTTGGAGTCTCAAAGCGCGGCATTACCGCTCCCTGCGGGCTGTGTGTGCTCGCCGGGCTCTGCCCCTCCCTGAGGGGAGCCTGAGGGGGTGTGTAGGGGGGGCGGTGCCGCGCGTGCGCGCGCGGCGGGGCGCGCGGGGCGATGACGCGGTGCGCGCGCG
>VWZG01004495.1:614451-670936 GCA_013396735.1 Grallaria varia | reverse complement strand
AAGTCTGATTGATGAGCAGCTGGGAGTGTTTACCCTGGGGAAAAGGAGGCTCAGGGGGGACCTTCTCACTCTGCAACTCCCTGACAGGAGCGGGGAGCCGGGGAGGGCCGGGCTCTGCTCCCAGGGAACAGGGTCAGGATGAGAGGGAACGGCCCCAAGCTGTGCCAGGGAAAGGTCAGGCTGGACACCAGGAGGAATTTCTTCACAGAAGGGACGATTAAAGAGCGGAACGGCCTGCCCAGGGAGGCGGTGCAGTCACTGCCCCTGGAGATGTGTAAGGAAAGACTGGCCGTGGTTTAGTTGACATGGTGGTGTTAGGCATAGGTTGGACTGTGTAACCTCGGAGGTCTTTTCCAACCTAATTGATTTGATTCTGTGACCCTCCTGAGCTGTGCAGGGCTGGGTCCCGCTGAGGGGAGCTGGCCCTCGCTGCTCTCGGGTCCTTTCCTGGGGTTGTATTCCCTGGGAGCCGGGCTCTCCCTGCAGGTTGTCTGGCCGGTGCAGCTTCGTGCCCGGAAAGGTGCAGCGGGATAAAGGCTGTGGAGCGAGATAACACCACTGATACTGGGGTTTTACTGGGCAGGTCTGGCCTGGGCAGGGCCAGGAGCTGGACTTTGATGATCCTCGCGGGTCCTTTCAAGCTCAGAATAGCCTGGGATTTACCAGAGCCTTTAGCTGTGGCCTGTGTGGAGGAAACAATCTGCTGGCCTGGTTCCTCCACTCCCTGTTTTGATGCAGTTGGACTGAAGGTGCTCAGCATGGGGCAGGTCCTGCAGCTAAACTGGAGTCTTGTGGCATTGCAGAACCATGACTGTGTCTGAACTTAGAAGTCATAGTTTTCTCAAATATTGGTGTTACAGACAGAAGAGCATCATCTTGTGTGTGAATGTGCCAAGATCAAAAGGGGCAAAGTGCAGTGGTGAGACCAGGGGGAATGGCTTCAAACTGCCTGAGGGCAGGGTTGGACTGGATGTTGGGAAAAATTTCTTCCCTGTGAGGATGGGGAGGCCCTGGCACAGGTTGCCCAGAGAAGCTGTGGCTGCCCCATTCCTGGAAGTGTCCAAGGCCAGGTTGGACAGGGTTTGGAGCAACCTGAGACAGTGGAAGGTGTCCCTGTCCATGGCAAGGAGTGGAATTGGATGAGGTTTAAGGTCCCTTCCAATGCAAACCAGTCTGTGATTCTATGACTGTGATCTCTAAAGATTTGATAAATAAAAAAGTTCTTGATTCTTTTGGTGTTGGTGATCTCAGAGTATTGGGGGTGTAAATGGGAACTTTTTTCTTCGTATCTTCTCCCAATTAAGTGTTCTGATGGCATATTATTTAACTCCAAAGTATAGGAAGCATGGGAAAAGGATCTTAATTGTTTAGAGCTGTGGAGAAAAGAATACCTGGCCCTGAAAGCTAAAAATCCCTAGCTAGGAAGAAGAGTCCTGAACAGCTGAAATGCTAAAACCTGTGTTGTTGTCAGACTCGTCTTTCATATGAGTAGTGCGTTCCTCAGGTGCCAATAAATATGAATGGTGGCGTCTTACTTGTCTGTCACTTGTCTCATTTATTGTCCAGTTTTATTGGATTTCTTCAAAGGTACAACTAAAACACTAGGGAAAAATAAGTATGGATTCCATCTGGACTCTGCTAAGTTGCTGAGAGAGAGCAGATTGGCAAATATTATGTGAAAATGTACTACTTTATCAGCCTGAAGTTCTTTTATGTGAGACTTGGAGGGAATGCCAGCCAGGTGACTAGTGTGGTGCTCATCTGGCTTGTTGGCCTGTAGTGCTCTGTTGCTGTCAGCAATTCTGTATTTTGAAACCCAGTAACATTAAAGAGAAAACTGAACAAGACCTTGCTAAGCAAATACATGTTTTTTAAAATTAAATAACTAGTCTTCCTCTGCTTCCCCCACTCAGGTTCTGACCACACACAGTATTATGCATCTGTTTTTTTTGGTATTTTGAACAAAGATGCTCTGTCAGATTCTGCTGTCAGGTACTAGAATGTCTACAAGTCAACTAGATTTAATAAACAAAGATGTGTATTTGCAGCCTTTCTGATTGGAGCTCGTGAAGGAGCTTTGTTAATGACAGCTCAGTGTAATTCCAGTGTGAATCATCTTGTTAGCCTGTTACTCGCTGAAGTGAGAGTGATCATGGTTTTCACGCTCGTCAAACACTGTCAGGAAGACAAAAGCCTTTTTTGAAGCTTACTTTTGCAAAGCCAGTTTTGTAAAACCTTCATAACAAACCTGGAATTAATTCACTCCATCTGTTTTCCACGACTTCACAGGAGGTGTATCCCTGTGACTGCTGATGTATGATATGTACTTTTGGTTTGTCTGGTAGGCTAAACTTAGAAGGAGCTTCGCTTTTGAGCTTTTCTTTTGAGATTATGGCAGGATATCACTTTCTGTAGCATTTCACTGTGTTTACATTTTAAACCATTCATTGCTGTGCTGATATATTTCTGTGATGATGATGCCTTCATTGTAAAAGGCCCAAATGCACCGTGCAATGGGAATCAATAGAAAAATATGAAATTGCTGTAAGATGGAGTGATTTAAGTGGTGTTTGGTAAAGCCCTTGTATGATTGCCTTATCAAACAAGCTGATTGGTGACTGGGTGACATGGGAGCACATTATAGTGAAATATCTGAGGAGTAGTTATGTTAAAAAAAAAAAGAAGAAAAAAGGATCTGTGATGTTAAACATAGGTAGGAGGGTGAAAGGGGGTAAGAGGTCAGTTCATGCATGTAGTATCAGAAGGGAGTGTAAAGAGAAATGAGAGAGTATAGGGATGGCTTAAAGGAATTTTCATCTGCAGTCAGTACACACAGTTTGGTACCCTGGCTTCATGACTTTGAGTGTCAGGCCTGAATATTGCCAGGTCAGTGGGCAGCACAGATTAGGTTTGGTTTGAGTGTTGGCCTTCTGCTATAGAGATGATCTATTATCCACTTTCTAAATAAACGTAAATAACATTCTTCTGTATGAAGCACTGTGCTGTGTGGCTTTGGGAACCCTGGATATGGGTATTGATTTGGAACCCTCATACTCAGTTATCATATTGAATGTCAGTTCTGTGGCCTCAGTTGTCAGACCATGGAGATGTTCTTACTGGTGGGCAATGCCGGAAAAGACGAGGTTCTGGCAGCAGTTCCTGTGTCAGGAGCCGGAGGTACCTGAACAAGGGATTTAGTTAGGTGCACAAGCTTACTTGGACTGGACAGTGGAAGCCTAATAGTTGTGGAGGAATTGTAAAATCAAGCAGTTCAGCTGCCCCAGTGGTAGCATACAGGCTGATTGAAATGGACTGTTGTCATCAGAGATACAGGCAAATGACTTGAAAGTCTTCCTGCAAACAGGGCTGAAACATCTAAATGAGTCTGGTACTTTGGAGTCTGTATGCTTTCTGAAAGTAACTGCAGTCAGGCTGCCTTTGTACACAGAACCTTAAAAAGGCTGCTGAGAAGGCAAAGTAATTGAGGAGTATGAGCTAAATTGCAGTTCTAGAATGAGAAAATGGTAAAGAGGGGGAAATTTCAAACCAGGAGTGAGTGGTAAGGGTGGTGGTTGAGGCAGGACTGTGTACCCTGTATGTGGCTGTATATGGATTAGGCTCATGTGGTCTGCAATGCCAGCTTTGATTTGTTTTGATTTACCTTATTGTTAAGACAAGTGTTTGTGCTTAGGAAGGCACATGACCTTGGATGTCGAGGGCTATGATGGTCCCGATGTCATGTTGCCTTGGATAGTGAGAAGTATTTAGGCATTGACCTTTTCATCTTGTAGTGAGGCCAGTAGGCTGTGAATTTAGCTCCGTGGCTGATGATGTGGTAACTGTTGGAGGTTCTTAGGGAAGGTCTGAAGAGAATTTAGCCCTGTGCTTTCTTGTACTGTCCTGTTTTCCAATCTGTCTTTGCTTTTGGGGGCCTTAAATATTTCCTGATGAGAGTGTTGATGCCTGCGTAGGAAATGTAATCCTGCTGGCAGCCTTGCTTAGTTGCCTTTGGGAACATTTCAGACTGAGGGAAGCCTTCACTAGACTCCTGTAGCCATGCACGGGGTACGGGATGTAGCTGCTGCCCTTGTGCATCTCAATATGTCATATTCTTGTCACCTGGTGATTTTCATTATGCCAAGTGGACTATCTCTGTTACATAGTTTTTTAGAGAGGCAATGTTTCAGTAATTTAAGGTTGATCTCACGGAAGCTGTTCTTGTCACAGCAGATAGAGTTACAGAGTTAGTTGGAGAGAGCAGAGCTTGACAGTGTTGTCTTCAGTGACTTGTGCTGGCAAACCAGGGGTGTGTTGCATTATTATTGTCATTCCTAGTATTTTATGACAGGGTTCGTTAACTTGAGTAACATAAGTTTATGAATAGGTGTTCATGATATTTGTTTTTGTGAATTTTTGATCTGCTGTAAGTGGAGAAGGGACACATTTTGCCACTGTGATTTAACTAACATTTAATGAACTAAATTCACGGTGTGAGTAAATACAATTTTGTTGCCACAACAACCTTGCCTTTTAGGGGAGGAAAAGGGTTTATTAATAACTTTATAAGAGATTTTATATGAACAAAGCTGAGTAATTTTTGATATATATGAAGAAACTTTTTTCTTCTCTCCTTTATTTAACCTGAGAAAAGGAAGAATTCTGGGTCTGGTTCAGCTGATCTTTCTGGAGAGTCTGTCTTGGAAGCAGGGTGGAGGGAAGAAGGTACCTCAGGATGTTTAGTAAAACCTGTCACCAAGTAGTTTAAGCAGATTTGCTTTTCCCATTGAAACCTGCTGTTTCCTGATGGGTGCTGATAAAAAACAAAAAAAAAGCCATCCCAAAACATTAGTTAGTTTGTTCCATAACATGCTGCCCGCAGGTTCCCACCTTTATGCTTTATCTATCAAGTACCAGGGAGAGTGTCTCAAATGCTGACCTCATCTTCGTGGCACTTCTTAGTCTGCTGTATTAGAGGATGGTCCTTTTCCACAACAGTGTCAATCATTGATTGCGTTTAATTTAGGGAGAATTTGAGTCTCTTCAGTATGGCAAAGATTACTCTATCCAGAGTGAGTAGGCTATAAAAAGGGGTTTTGGGTCA
This sequence comes from Grallaria varia, assembly GCA_013396735.1. Taxonomy (NCBI): domain Eukaryota; kingdom Metazoa; phylum Chordata; class Aves; order Passeriformes; family Formicariidae; genus Grallaria; species Grallaria varia. The sequence goes on along the minus strand of VWZG01004495.1, from coordinate 665,835 downwards.
GCAGAACGTAATTTAATTTTGAGCAAACTAAAAAAAAGTTACTCTTTTTCTGCAGGTGAAGTTCTGAAAAACTTAAATAAGTTCTACAAAAGAAAAGAAATCCAAAGACTAGGAGCAGAAAATGGGTTAGATGGTAAGAAAATGTTCTAAGTTTATTTTTAATGTGAAATCTGTTTTAATGCAGATACAGTATTAGGCAGAGCTCATCTTTTATGAGTCTCACAACACTGCTTGTTTATGTTGTCTCTGTCACCCAACGTTTATATTTACTTTTAATATCTTATATTAAGGTACAGGTTTTTAATGGACTGCTTCAGTGTTTTGATGGATGTTTACAAATACAGTTTTCTGATGCTGTTCATGTTAATTTTGTTCCTTGTTTTTTTTTTTTGCAGCTCGCCTGTTTCACCAAGCATTTATAAGCTTTAGAAAGTATATCATGGAATCCAGCTCTGTGAGTGCTGATTTGCATATTATTCTCAATGATATATGCTGTGATGCAGGCAAGTATCTGGAGTGTTTGTAAAACAAAATTTTGCGTTTTCCCCTAGTTTTTGACCTGTATGCTTTACCTGAGTACCCGTGGACCCCCTACTATGCTGTCAGAGAGGTTAAAAATTCCTACTAGGATTTGTGCCTGTCCTGGGAAGTGTTCTGTTCTTAAACCTTCTGGAGTGGAAACGAGAAAGGTGGAGGTGTTGGCAAGAAGCAACCTGTTGTTTTACAGCATCTGTTCAGACTGAAATGGAAACGGGACTGTTGTGTTTATTCCTCTGAACAATCCAGTGGTCACTAGGGGGCACTTGGAGAGCTCTCCCCTGGCCAGGTGGCTTTAAGGATTGGGAATACAGTTCTGACCGTGCTCATTCCCTGTGGCACTCACAGAGGTGAATGTTTGCCTGCTTGGTGCATCCTGTGTTGTCATTAACAGCACTTCCTGAGAGGGGATGCCACTGGGAACAGCAGAACCAGCCTTTTGCACGGTTTGAGCTGCAGACCTTTGGCACAGTGTGTGTGTTTTAATGGTGGGAATTTAAAGGTTACAGTGGCCATTAGTTTTGTCTTCAGATGTAAATGTGTATATTCTAAATGTTGGCAATCTTAGGAAATTGTCTCTGTATTACTTGGGCATAAAACCTTCCACAGGGTTTTCTTATTTCCACTCCCTATTTAGTTACATATGAGCATAGTTTATATATACCTTAAAACTCACATGTATGAAAGTATAAAGGGTTGTTTATTGTGGCAGTCTTGAAACTTTTTTAAGTTTTGCTTGTCCAAAGGTGATAATCGAATATATTCGGTTTTTAAAATTTTCATAATACTATTGATTCATTGAAAACTAATTCTCAATTTGAAAAACCCAAAACCCAGAAACAACCCCCTCCCCAAAACCCCCTAAACCCACTGCTTTTTCTTTTGTGTGTGTTTGGTAATAATAGGTTTTTAGATCAATATAGTTCTTTGAAGTTCTATGAGAACTGGGCAGTAGGAATGTGACCCGAAATGAGACCTTTAAGGCCACATATCTGCTCTGCAAACATTCAGAAGAGTGAACCTGGATGTCACTTCTGAGTTGGTTTTTCTGTTTTTATTTTCTCACCTAGGGATTGGAAACTTTGAATTTTTAACCAGCATCCTATGTCTTGGTAGCTTAGGGAAGCTGCACACTATCCTGATTTTCTCTGTTTAGTCATAAAAGTTTATTAGAAGATTTTATTTTATTTTATTCCAAGGCCGCACTTGAATTTAGGAAGAAAAGGCTAAAATCTTCTTAGGACAGAGAATGTGTTTCTCATCCAGCTTTCTCACAGTTTCTCATATTTTTCTATTTATTTCTCTAGGCATGTAGGCTAACCAGAGTGAACATACTGAAATGAGAGCTATTTTTTTCATACTGTTGTATTTGAATTACGTTGCTTAATGAGCCCATGTTAGTTTACCTTTCTACAACTGAGATAATTATTGAACTTTGTGGAGAGCCAGGACTGAAATGAATTAAATTAGTGTGTATGTGTGGTGAAAGTAGTAGAAATTTTTTTCCCCATGTTTATTATGATGATGCACACCTTCAGACAAGCATGCAAACTGAGAAGGGTTTGTCCCGTAGGCCACGTGGATGATCTGTTCCCGTTTTTCCTGAGACATGCCAAGCAGATCTTCCCCATGCTGGACTGCATGGATGACCTGCGCAAGATCAGCGACCTGAGGCTGCCGCCCAACTGGTCAGTGGGGGCAGGGACTGCACGGGTTTCTTTTCTCAGTGTCATAGAACTTCACAGTCTGTGGCCTTCAGCTTTATTATGTGTGATTATGCTGCATTTTCAGTTCCATTTCTCTGTTTTTACACTAAGTTGTGCCAGGAACTCATATATATATATTTTTTTTACAAACTGCATTTCAGTGAATTAAAAGGAAATTAAGGTTGTATCACTTATTAGTCACTGGATGGCCTTTCTAGAAGGCTGTATATTTGGGAGGTAGCACACTAGAACACTGAAATGTTAATAAACCCAAGGAAAGATAATTGAGTATTGAGAATTATTTTGAACACTGTGTGAATTTCACTCTGAATCTTTGAAAGCGTTGTATGATTTAGATGAATGTATAAGACTTAGTAACCTCTTTATACTGTTCCTGTTTAAGAACTTGATATTTCTGCTTTCAACACACATTAAAAAGTCTATTAATAAATAAATGTTTAAGCTGATTTCCAATTTTTCCTGAATCAGTATCCAGAACACTGGATAAACATTCAACAGATCTGCTTTTTTTGTGTGTTTGTTTTAGGTATCCAGATGCCAGGGCTATTCAGAGAAAGATAATATTCCACGCCGGTCCTACAAACAGTGGAAAGACTTACCATGCTATCCAGAGATTTTTGTCAGCCAAATCTGGAATATACTGCGGTCCACTAAAACTGCTGGCTCATGAGATCTTCCAAAAGACTAACGATGCTGTCAGTATGTCATATTACTTCCCAACATCCTTAGTACTGGGACAGGCTCATGAATGCATGTCTGTGTAGCCCTGTAGCTGCTTCAGGAATTCCCTGGAGCAGTGTGTGATTGGACAGGTGCCTTTGCTTTGCAGCAGTGTCAGCTCATGGCAATACCAGTTGTGCATTAATGCTTTAGGTGAGCAGAATGGAGCATCATTTCCCCAGATGGAGCAGCACTGTCCCCAGAGCCCCTGCTGTGCCATCATCCCTGTAACCTGCCTCTGTTTGCCTGTGATTTGTTGCTCTCCTGCTTTAGAAATTATAATTTCTCTTACTGGTTTATCAAAGCCACACATAAGAAAGACTGACTTGTCCTAGGAGACAAGTCCTAGGTAATGTGCACTGTGTAGTGACCATGGGTGCTATCACTGATGTCTCCTGTTGGTAGTCACTGCACTTTATTCCCATGTGGTCAGTGTGTGTGAGAACAATCCCCAGATGAGCTGGAGGAGGCTGGAGCTTGCAAGGCTCCTTCACTGCTTGGCCTTTATGAGGCCCTTGTACTGCAGGTCTTCTGACAGTTCTTTTGTTGCAGATGTGTCAGCTCTGAACTGCACAGGGGAAGTTGTAGCCTCCTGCAGGCATGTAATTACAGATAGTGCCTCTTCATTATATCTCCAGTCTGATAGGACTTAAATAGAGGGCACAAGTCTCAAAGGGCTGGGTAGTTATTTTCTGGATAGTTATTTTCTAGATAAGCTTCCATTATACCATCCTAGAAGCTTCTGTAAGAAACTGATTTTTTTCTTCTTTGGAAAGGGGATTCTGTTGTATTAAAGAATCTTAACCTGAGTTTTCTGAATTCCTTTAGAACGTACCATGTGACCTGGTGACAGGAGAAGAGCGTGTCTATGCCAATGAAGATGCCAGACAAGCTCCTCACATTGCCTGTACCATTGAAATGTGCAGCACTAATACACCTTGTATGTACAGAATTGTTTAAGTCCTACCAGGGGTATCTTCTTGTGTATTATTGCTTGGACTCTAAAGTAACTGAGCTATTCTCTTTCACTCTTATTTCAATGACTTCTGTGTTAGAGCAGTTCAAGAAACCTGGATCATCTCAGAGTACCTTTTTGGTGGTAGAGGGTTGACTTGATTTGAGCAACCTTTTGAATCCCTTCATGTGTTGTATTGCTGCTCTTGATGCTCTTCCTTGGTGCATCATGTTTTTCTCTTTTGTTTTAAGATGAAGTTGCCGTGATTGATGAAATTCAGATGATCAGAGATCCTGCCAGAGGGTGGGCTTGGACAAGAGCCCTTCTAGGTAAGCTGGTTTGTGTTGGCAATGAGCCACTTTAATGGGACTGTAAACAGCACATTAAATTCAAGCTCAGCAGTCAGTATATTCATAAGTTGTTACAATAGGTGATGCTAAGTAAAAGTTGAGTATTTTTTCTTCAAAGATCTCACGGCGAGATACTCTGCCTCGAAGGATTTGTGTGTGTGACAGCAAGTTACCTGTCATGGTTTACTTAATTAATGTCGTTCTTAAAAAATTTTATTCACAAACGTCTTTCAGTTTTCTTTCCTTGGGTAATATGGAATCTTTGCTATATCCTGATGTCTGCTGTCCTTTTATATTGACTGTTCTCTAGAAATACGTTCTTTTGTTCGATTGAAACAACACCAATTTTCAAGGATTTCCTTAAGGAGATACTGTTCAATGTATGTCAGCTTTAAATATTTTATTGTTGATTTCAAATGCCTCATTTATAGAGCTGCACCAATCTGTAAAATTCAAAGAAGAATGCATATTTGGTAATTTTAGAATTTTTAAAGAGGAAAATTTGAAACATTTTGCTTCTTATTTTGAACAGAAGTTTGGAATATGAATCCCTCTGCCCTTGCCTCTTCCCTTCATTGCTTTTGATGATGAGTTCAACAGAATGTTTTTTCACTCTTCCTCCACCTCTATTTTTTTCCCTTTGCTATTCTGACTGGATCAGAGATGAATTCATGCAGAAAACAAAGATCCTCAGTTCTGCTGTAGTTTGGGAGTTCATAAAACATTAGTAGTAAATAAAAGCTTTGCTCCATTTGTTCAGTGGCTGTGGGTACCTCTTGTTTAGGCTGAGGGTATTGACTACTCTAATTACTACACTAATGTGATAAATGTAATTTTTGGGTAACTCCAGGAGTCATCTAAGCTACTGTTGTTCATAAATAAGTAACATTTTGTTTTTTATTTCATTGAACCTTGTTCAGGCCTCTGTGCTGAAGAAATCCATGTTTGTGGAGAAGCTGCTGCTATTGACTTGGTGACAGAGCTCATGTACACTACAGGGGAGGAAGTTGAAGTAAGTATTTTAATGAGAAGCTAAGGACAGAACATCAGGTTCTCCTTGCTGTAAAACAGGCAAAAAACTTAGGGTCTTTTTGGGTATAACTGATCAAAGTTACCCTGCAGGAGCCATTGTTAAATGTTTCTCAATTTCTGTGAACCAAAGCAGATGTTGCAAAGTTCTTTCTTTTTACATAGTGGTATTGTTTTGCTGAAAGAAGATAAGTGCTTTGCTGAGTCCAGCCTTTATGATTTCATGGTGAATTAGCTGTAGCTTTAAATGTCTGTGTGTGGTGGGGTGTGTAATTCTGAAAGGGAGTGGACCAGTGAGAACATTCAGATATCTGAGTGAAAACACTAATTTCTTGATAGAGTGGGATGTACCCTGTATGCTACTTTACTTGAATCTAATTTACATGTAAAAATACACAGTTCTTCTGTTTCTTGAGAAAGCTGTATAGTTCTCAGCTTGGGAATTGCTGCCAGTATGCGAGTGCATAAGAGTGTATGTCACCTTCTCCCCAGCAACTATCCCTTTGGGACTGAGAGAGGTCCTGTAACCTCAGAGTCACAGTCAGTTGTGATAATAAATGTACTGGTTGATACTCCACAGGAAATTTTTAATTTACAAAAAATATCTCTGACAACTTTGATTCCAGGTCCGAAACTACAAGAGACTCACTCCTCTGGCTGTGCTGGATTATGCCTTGGAATCCTTGGATAACCTCCGTCCTGGGGACTGCATTGTCTGCTTCAGTAAGAATGACATTTACTCTGTGAGCCGACAGATTGAAGCCAGAGGATTAGAATGTGCTGTCATATACGGCAGTCTGCCACCAGGTAAAGCACTCTTCCTTGTCTTGGTAAGGGAATGTTCTGCTTCTCGCTGCTTTCCTGAGGAAAAAGCCTGTGTATTGCTTTCTTTATTTTAAAATAAAGCAGCGCAAGTTTCCTAGTTGTGCTTCTTTATATAGTTAAAGAAAGTAATCAGCTTTTGTTGACTGGTGTTTTAATCTTGGGATTAGACCTTTATTATGTACTTAATTTTGATCTTCAGATAGATATAATTAAATGAGGTCTATCCACAGCTCTGGGAATTTTTTTAATCCCTTCTACCCCCGTCCCCCAAAACAGCCAAATACCTTTTTTTTCCCCTCAGCCTGTTACAATGGCTTTGGGCTTAGTGATACATTGTCTTTGGTTTGTAAGAGGTTTGGTATGTGAAGTCTTTCGTCATTCTGTTTTAGGAACAAAACTTGAACAGGCAAAGAAATTCAATGATCCTGACGATCCCTGCAAAATTTTGGTTGCTACAGATGCAATTGGAATGGGACTCAATTTGTAAGTACTTGCGGCAGGTTATTGTATTTTTTTTTCCTTTGAGTGTTACACCTTAATTTTCCTGCTTGTTTCTCCCTAGTCTGATTAACTTCGCTAAATATCTAGTATGTCTAGATCATACAACATACATTTTAATTCTGAAGTAGGAATCAATTTGGTTGCGCAGAACAAAACTTTAATTTTAAAACTGATTTCAAGAATTAAATGGCTCCTTTGGCCTAATTCTGTGTGACAGTGGATAACAGTGCCTACTGGATCACCAGGAGTCCCATGTGTTAGGCTGTCAGAGTTACCAATCTCTTGCATTTCTCTAATACAGAGCAAGTTCAGCCCAGTTTCAGGTGTGTTCTGTTGGTGAAGGTGATACAGTCACATGGCTATGAACTACTGAGGCAGGGACCCCACTAGAACATGATTGATGTGTGCAGGGATGATGGTTCTCCTGCAACTAATCAGGAGTCTTATCCTGCCCTTTGGAATATGCTGTGTCCATTGATAGTATCTGTGTTACCTTAATTTACAGAGGAGAAAAAATGCTTAAAAAAAAGAAAATGCTTTCATTCTTCACGATGGAAGCAATTTTCAAAAAAGGATTCCTCTTTGTTCAAATATTCCAGATGTATAAGAAGAATAATCTTTAACTCTATAGTGAAGCCAACTATCAATGAGAAGGGAGAGAAGGAAATAGACTCCATTCCCACTTCCCAGGCTCTCCAGATTGCAGGCAGAGCTGGGCGTTTTGGCTCATCCTTCCAACAGGGAGAAGTCACCACAATGTACCGTGAAGACCTCGTGCAGCTGAAGGAGATTCTGAGCGAGGCTGTGCCCCCTGTGAAGGTGAGAGGCTCAGTACCCAGTTAGGACAGACACACTCTGGGGCAGGTTTATGATGTTCTGGTCCCAAATTAGTTTTCCTTGTGTCAGTTTACAATGCAGTAATAAGAGTGGATTGTGTCATGCCAGAGTGACTTTGGGTATCTGTCCCTCTTGGAGGCTTGCAATGTTGCATTTATATTGAAGCTGCTCTTTTAAGAATTAATAGCTCAAGCACAGAAGTTGCTAAGTTTCAGGTAAGTGTGCTAAATAAACTGGAGTCTGTGGGATGCTTTGGTTTCTTGCATTTTGTCTTTATGTTATTTCTGGTGCATTAACTTTAAAACAATGTTGAGAGTTAATGTAATTTTTTTTCTTTATTTTCCCATTAGGCAGCTGGCCTACATCCTACTCCTGAGCAAATAGAAATGTTTGCTTATCATCTTCCTGATGCCACTCTATCCAATCTAATTGTAAGAAAAATCAAAATACTACCTTTTGCTTTAAATATTAAGCATTACTTACAGTCACTGCTTTTGTACAAACATGCACTTTGGGAACCTGACAGACAACCTTGTGTGTATTTTTTATCAGCGGGATTCTTCTCTCTACCACAGCAGTGACTGCAGATAGGTTTAGGATGCTTAACTTTTCTATTCTATAGTGAACTTGAAAGCTCTTCAAGTGTGCAAATATTTTTGCACGTGTTGAAGACTGTGCAACGATCTTTTCACCTTTTCTGAATTTTGAATGTAGGCATTTTGGTCTGAGCCTGAAAATATTAAAGATTGAAATTTTGATAAATTATTTTTAAATTCCTTGGAAACTAGGCTGGTCATGTCAGACTTCTGTATATCTGAGAGCTACTTGATTTTTTTTTTCTTCCCGTTTCCATGGATTTTATGGTAAAACAATGCTTGTGTAACTTTGAGATAACAGATTTTGTGAAACCTGCTTGATCTCATCCTTAGATGGATAGTAGATCTTTCGGACATGCCTAAATATTTAAAAGTAGAAATTGAGCTTCTAGTGCTGTGTTTAAAGAATAGTATCACAGCATTTAGTACACTGAGAAATTCTTAGCAGCTTTCATGGGTTTAAATGTGCATTATTGTTCTCTGCTGATGTGCTGTTATGTGGCAAAGTGTATGATTTCTAATCTAGAAAAGATTGTATCTGGAGACCTCCTGGCAGACTTAGGCTGGTAGAGTAACAGCATATCTTTAAAATTTTGCTATTAATTATTTCCAGGCTAGTGTAGAAGTATGAAGATAAAAACCCTGTGTTATTGATCTCTTAAGTACTCAGTCACGTATTTAATTAAAAAACTCAGTGTTTCTTTAAAGATGTTTTTAAAAACTCTTTCAAAGATTTACACTAGAGAAGTAATTTTGGGGGCCCACAGATATTGCCCCTGCAGTGTGCCCTGGCAACTCCTCTTTCTCCAAACCTTGGATATGTTTCAGGTTTTCTTTGAAGTCCTCTGTTGCAATACTGTATTTATCTTGTATTTTCTTTCTTCCTAAAGTAGATCTGATCCTGACATTTAGCTAAAAATACTTCAATTATTGAATTTTGTGCTGTGAAATTAGCTTTTTGGGTCATGCTAATTGACAAACCTGGAGAAACTTCTAAACATAGTAGTAACTGGTTCCTGGTTCTTTGACTGAAATATACAATTCCACAACTTTGTCATTTGGGAGACTTAATTGAAATGTTTAAATGAAGTGTAGTGTGTTATGGCTTCCCCTCTGATCCTGCATTGGAGAATTTAATGCAAGTTTGGCTAAAAGAGCAGAGGGAACTCCCCTGACCCTGTTTTATTACTGTGGTCAAATTTGTTGTTTTTTCACTGTTCTTTCAGTATAACTAGCCTTTGAAACACTAAATAATTTTTTGGTTTGGTAATACAAAGTTTAACAACCCCCTCTTGTAATAACATTCTCTTCATTTGGTTATATTTTCACAGGATATTTTTGTGAGTCTCTCACAAGTCGATGGGATGTACTTTGTCTGCAATATTGATGACTTTAAATTTCTAGCAGATATGATTCAGCACATTCCACTAAACCTGCGGTCACGATATGTCTTCTGCACTGCACCCTTGAACAGAAAAGAGCCTTTTGTGTGCACTACCTTGTTGAAGGTCAGCTTTTTTTTTTCCCTCAAAAAATGTGTTTATATTGGAGCAAGTGGGTCTTGGTGCAGTGAGACTGCTGTCCCTAATGTGGGCTTTGTCATTAGATCATTGGAGGACATTCTTAAAGTGCGTAGAGGTAGAAATCTAAAATAGCTGGAGATGTGGGTTTTTTTCCTAATTACATTCTTCACTAGTTTTATTGACCAAAGCTTTTAACTCCTGAGAACTGGTTCTCATGAAGTAAATTAAAGTTTGGACAGCTCTTCTTCTGTTTGGCTCAGAGAATCCTCCTGCTTGGCCTTGCAGGTGAGCTCTGAACTGGGAGAGATCTCATGTTCCCTAGTCCCTTGGGCACTGTTAAGCTTTGCACCACAGTGTACCTAAAAGTAGTAATTAAAACCCAATTTAATACTGCATCAAGGTGTTAGCTTGTCAACAAAAGAGAAGACTGTGGGATTAAGGGTGATTGCTGGTGTTGGAATAGTTACACAGAATTAAACGCCCAGAAATCACAGTGCTGTAAGTTGCTCTCAGAATTATGTCACTTCACTTTTCAGGCCTGGATGAATTGTTTTTCAGTGTGCCCCCAGAGTGATTATTTTGAAGAATTTGTAGTCAGACGATTTTTCAGTTTTTTGGGATTAATAATTTAATTTTGGACTGTTACTTTGCTAGGCAGTATTGCCTTTGTTCCCTTTTTAGAGACTGCATTAAGCTTTTCTAATGAAATAGTGTGAAAATGAAACTATTGTGGTGCCCTCATGTCACGAATATTAGGCCCCTGCTTTTCATAAAGGGCTAATAATCTTCTTTAAAAATTGAGCAATTGATTAAAGAGTTGAAAAAGGTCTCTCATTAAGAAAATGCTGAGCATTCAGGTCCCAGGGAGTGAAGGTGCAGAGGGGCATGATATGGTGTTGGAGGGAGGTAGGATGTCCTGAATGCTTGTGTGAATTTAAGCCCCATTCCTTGGCCAAAAAAAACCAGTCAGCCAGTTAGGAAGCAGTTGTTCCAAGTCACCAATACTCTGAAAAATTTTAGTCTTAAATCATATTTGACTTGCTTTCTGTTACTTAAACGACTGAGGTGTTTGAGTTTCAGAAGGGCTGATTTCTAGCACAGATTAGTCTGTCTGGGTTGTGAGTAGTGTGTTTCCTAATCCAGGGAGTACATTTAACATTTTCTCAACCTGGGGACTCTGAAACAAGATGATTAACCAAATAGGAGGAGGAGAATTAGAAAAGACAAAGTCCATCTGCTTTGTTGGATGAAATCAAATGCCTTCAGTGTTATGTTTTTCTGGATAACTCTGTGCCTTTGTTGCTTAACTCTGTGCATGCCCCATGGACAAATTGTGTTAATGAGGCCCTGGAAAGGAGAGGTGACTCCTGTGTTGAGTAATTAAGTAAAAGAATGTGTGGCATTTGGGCTGTGTAAAACAAAGCAGGTATTTTCTGGAGTATTCCATGTACACAGACTCCAGGGGTTTTAACTCTTTTGGGATTTCTGTGCTGACTGAGGACTTTGCCTGTGTTTCAGTTTGCACGACAGTTCAGTAGAAACGAGCCCCTGACGTTCGACTGGCTCTGCCGACACACCAAGTGGCCCTTGGCTGCTCCAAAAAACATCAAAGAGCTTGTACACCTCGAAGCTGTTCATGATGTTTTTGACCTCTACCTGTGGTTAAGGTATTGTCTTTATGTTTGAAAACTGGTTTTATTTTCTCCTGATACTTGACTTAGAATCGTAGAAGAGCAGTGTCTTCAAGTCCATGTGTGCATGGTGCAGAATGGGCCCCTTTCCCTTTAGAGGATCCTGACAAATGCAAATGTAGTTACGTTGTGGGAGTGAGTTATGGGCTCTGGAGAGCAGAGAGAGAAAGGTAGAAACAAGATGATCCTGGACTGGAACAGCTGAAATGCAGCTTAAATGCAGTGGCCTTCCCATGCAACACATAATACATTTTTTCTTTCATAGTGTGTCCCATTTTTGTCCCAGTCAGCATTCCTGGAGTGGAAAGGCTTACCCGTGTGTTGTTTTGTCTCTCACAGTTATCGCTTCATGGATATGTTCCCTGATGCTGCTCTTGTAAGGGATATTCAGAAGAAACTGGATGACATTATCCAGATTGGTGTGCGCAACATCACGAAGCTGATCCGGGCATCCCAGTCTGCAGCTGCTCCTGGCACAGCAGAAGTTGTAGCTGAAGACTTTCCCCTGTCCAGGACTAAGAAGGATGCCAGGGTGACTTCAGACCGTCACGGTGCCAAGTCCCCAGAGGCACTGTCCATTGCAGTGGAGGCTCCAGCACTGAGGAGAGCGAAGAACGTGAGAGTCTCCCGGTCTGGGATGAGGCAGGAGGATCTGAAGAGCTATGGCCGGGGATCCCTTGCCAACAGACTGCTGCGTGAAGGACTTCTGACACAGGAAATGCTGAGACAGCTGGAGAGCGAGTGGCAGGATCAGCACAGGAATGGTAGATATGGCTCTGGTTCAAAAAGAGATGATCAGCATAGTTCAAACGAAACAGGGAAAAAGAGAAAATAGAACCATATCCTAATCTGTTTAGTTTTTATTCATAAAATAAAATACTATTTTAATAACTTGTTTGGCATTTCATGTTTACACTGCTGCAGCTCCTTGATGTTTTTCCTTTTCCCGTGACCAGTAATGTGAAGCACTCAGAGAAATGGACTCTTAAAGCTCAGAGGGCATAGGTTTGATTTTACCACTCAGCTATGCACTCTCTCAATCATGGTGTTCAGCGTAAGTGTATGATCTGCTGCTATGTGAAAATTTGAACTCGGTGTCTTGCAAGAAGACACCCTCAACATCGTTAATAAACATCAGATATTTCACTAGTAATGAATTAGCTGCTCATTCTATCCCTTCCCAAAGGTCAGAGTTTAACAGACAACAAACAAGTAATGAACAACCTGGAACAAAATTGGCTCAGAATGGTGATGGGAGTCATGTAACCTCTAACCTTTTTGTCCTGGGAAAATGTGGAAGGAGATGAAAAGCATTTCTATTAATGTATTGGGTAATGATGAAATTCTGGCCACAAGAATTTTTGAGTTAAGTTTGAGTTTTGTCATCTGAAGGGTAATTACTGAGACAAAGTGAAATCTGTCCTTGCTCTTTAAATTATTTTCTTGGGGAAGCTCATTGCACTGATTCAGGCGAAGTCTGAGGGGAGGAAAAACTAAAATGTTGGATTATGGTTTTTGGAGGAAAGGAGGAAATGTTAGAAGGATATGTATAGTTTGTTTACTTTTGAGAAATTCAGATGGTTGTTTCCCCTGGACTTTTCTAACTCAGTTTCATACAAATCACTTTGTTCTCTTGCACTCTGTAAATGCTCTTTTTGCTTCGTGTGCCAGTTTGTGATACCTGGATTTTGAGAGGAAAAGTGTTCTGATGCAGTGTCACTGGGTAACGGTAAAGACAGTACAGCACCAGGCTGTGCCTCTTCCACAGACATGCAGGGGCTCTGTGGTTTGTTTCTAGGGTGAACAGCTTTAGGGTATGCTTTTGAGATCCCTCTGGAAAGAATCAGATGCTGAAACTGCTCTGTGTTCCCAGAGACAGGTTTTAGTGCTGGGACACATTACTGGATTGCCTGAGGAGAATAATGCTGCACTGACCATATTTCTGGAGTTGGCTGTGTACCAATCTGCACAGATCCTGCTCGTTTTAATGTTGGGGTACCTGTAAAAGCCAGGTTGAATTCCACTGTATCAAATGCCTGACTTTCTAAAATGATCAATGATGTATCTCTGCGAATTGACAGTTTGCTCAGAATCCTCTTTTCCTCCTCCTGGTGTCAATCCTTTATGCTGCTGTTAAGCAGGTCTGCAGCAGTCTGAAAATTGTTTTTAATAGCTGTTTTCAGTGTATTTCATGTACTGTTTCCTCATTGTTTCCTAAAAAGCAAGCAATGCATAAATGTTTTTAGTCCACATAATCCTCCTTCTTGTTTCAGTACAGGACTGGTGGGAAGAGAAAGTTTTAGGTCCTTCCCCTACAAAGCCCCATCTTTCTTTCATCCCACAGGACAAACCAAGCAGCTCTGTGTGTGTGGCAATGGCCATGTGAGTGTTGTGGATTTCCAGTTTTGTGGATGAGTAATTCAGCTTTGTTTTCCCAGAGTCCTGCTGAACAGCAGCGTGACCTGCACAGAGTGGGAGCTGGCATTAACCCTTACAAGGGGGTTCCATTTGGTGCTATTCACACAGCTCGGGTGGTGTGAGTCACGTGGCTGAGTGGTTTTAATTGCCTCCGTGTTCCTTGGCACTTGACTCAGTGGAAGGGAAGTTGTAGCCGCTCAAGCCTGCAGGGATGTTTTTGTCACGTGTGTTGTCCCACTTCCCTCTGGGACTGCACACTCCATGGTGGATCTGCACACCACTGCTTAAAGCCACCTTCTGCAAGGACAGCTCCTCTGATTTCTCTCCAGAGTGTGGGGTTGGGTTGCAGGAGACCCACACTGCTGCTGTGCTTGGCTTCTAGCCTGTTATGCTAAATTTACCCTTTAATTATATACTAAGCTGTGTACTGGGGTATATTTTTGAGCACAGAAAGAGTGTCTGGGCCTTGGGGGTGTAATCCAGCCTTGTGTTTGAGCAGCAAGCCTTGCAATAAGGAAGCTAAATGACTATGAGCATTCATTTTCGTATTTTGCTGAGATTAGCACTTGGCTTAACTCATTGCTTGTTTCCATAGTGACTCCATAGTAACTGTTTTAGGAACTCTGAAGTTCATTCAGGCGTTTCCAGGCTGACTTCATGAAAGTTTTCTTTTCTTCTGAGCTAATGGTGTGGCTGTCATTGACTCCCATTAGAATGAGTGCCAGGTTGGTCCCATGTGGGACAATCTGGACTGATGTGGGGCAGAGTTACCCCAACCACTCATTTTTAACATGCCCCACGGTGCTGTGCTAAAGCTTTTTAAGCAACATCAATAATATTGATCTGGGAATGGCATTTGCAAAACTATGTTAGGTGTTGATTAAAAGGTTAATTTCAGGAACTCAAGTTAGAGATGTTTCAAAGTTTATTCACTTGCTGTCCTTCAAATGTAAAATGCTGACTGATACAGTGCTGCTTGGTAAAAGCCTTCTGTCTCTTAAACCAACGTGCTCTTTTCTGTCTGTGCTGTTTCCATCTCTTCTAAGTAGTGTCTATCCTTGGACTGGATTTTCCTGTCAGTCCTCTCAGGTGTTCTGCCTTATTTCCATCCTGATGTTGCCCTAGAAGGGCATATGCAAGATGAATGTAGGGACCCCTTTCTGTTCTGAGCTTTGATGAACTTGTGCGAGTATAATGGGAAATGAACCTGCTGCTGCTTGGGGTGTGTGGGGAAAAATATATTCTAAGGATTGGTCTAAGGTATAATGAAGAAGGATTTCTCCTGATGACTCACCTGTAGCCTTGTCCACTCTCTCCTTGTTAACGTGGGTACCTCAGCAACCAGTGTTGCCACTGCCTTTGATATCTCACCAAAGATGGATGTGTTTCTCCCACAATAAAATGCCTCTGTCTGGAGGTAACTGGTTCATGTTTAGCTGATGTGCTAATGGCATTTATCTGAATTTCCCTGTTGTAGCCACGAGTTCCTTTTCTCTGCAGGCCTTTGACTGCAAGGCTGTGGGAGGCAGATGAGCACCAGACTCAGATTCTCTGTTTTGCCTTGAGATGGAGTTTGGAGGGAGAACTGAAGGAGAAGGAAGTAGAGAGAGAGGTATTACAGCTTTGAACATGTGTTGGCCCTTGCAAAGGGGGAGGGAGAATTTTTTTAAATAACTTTTATTGGGTGCAGCTCTAGCAAAGCAACACTGCCTCAAGCCTCCAAGCTGCATGTGATTGGAGCTGATCTGCTCACTTGGGCCTGGAGTAGTTCCCCTCTTCTGGCCAGCATCTGTACAAAATGGCTGCAACAGTTTTGGGTTTGGGCCCTTGGTGCATTGAACAGCTGTCTGTGTGGAAATGAGATCATGTCTTGTCTTTCCTTGCACAACAGAAGCCGGGAACCAGGATACGCCAGGGATGAGCGAAAAGGTTACGCAGTGATTCTAACACGTCAGGTATTTCACAGAGCTTGCTGCCAGTTTAGGAACATTTAGATCTTTGAGACCCTTTTCCAGTGGCGTCCGTTAGAGAAAGAAAGGAGAGAATGAAAAATAAATCTACTGTATTACAGACACAATGAGCTCTGGATCAAAGTGGGATGGAGCTTGAAAGGTGATGTTTTGAATTTTGCTGGCCAGAGGGGTTGTGACTCGGATGGCATGGGTAAACAATGAGGAGAGAGACAGTCCCTCTGGGAGTCAGTGTCTGACTTAACGAGCCAGCAGTTATTAAAAGATGAATAGGGGAGAAGTGAACCGTGCTTTCTGGCTGGTAGTGTGGCTTATTTTCTTCTTTCTTTTCTCCCTTTCTCTCGAAGATCAAAGGCCTAATTTTAGAACAAGCCCTATTTATGGACTGTTCAGCCGCTCTGTCTGCTTTACTCTTGTTCTAGAATAGTGGAAAATAAATAGAGCTGCCTGGATCTCCCACTGTCCAGAGCTCATCCCTGATGCAAGGCAGGAAGGGGGTGGGGAGGAACCTTTCCTAGAAGAGGTTCTGTATAATTTGTCTCTGCAGAGGGAGTTCCCTTCCCCTCCCTCAGCTCTTTTAGTCTTTCCTCGTGATCAGAGGCTGAAAAAATGTGACCTGTAAGTGCTCCTAATGTTTAGCAGAGCAAACTCCCCCTGATTCGTGCCTTGAGGTGCTGGAGCTGCCAGGACTGGGCAGAGTCCTCTTCCTGAGACTGGTATAGAGGATAGAGTTGAATTTTTCTGTCATGTGTCTGTGGATTATGCCTCCTGTATGTACAGCCCACCACGGTGATCAGTTGTACTTCCTTTTTACAATACCATGGGATTGTTGGGTCCACTCTAGGCTCTGAATTGGTGTAGTCACACATCCTTTTCTGCTGACTGGCTGCCTTTGCCCCACTTTGGATCTCCAGACCTAGTTTTCTACTGCTCAGTAGTTCTTTGTGTTTCCTCACATTATTTGGTGCTCCCCTCCCCCTTTCCATCTCCCTTTTCTCCCCCTGCTGTTTTTCTAATCCGTCAAAATAATTTTTAATTGTTACCTTGTTCTGCAGAATATTGGGTGGTGGTTGTCTCCCAGTGCAGTAAATAGCTCAGTCCAGCTGAGCAGTAACTGGGAGAAACAGGTGCAGCTTGGGAGTGAGCTTCTAATTGCCCCTGGGAGAATGCCTGTTTTTATCCTCTCTCCTTTGTGTCAGCATTTCACCCAGTTCCCTTTGGATGAGGTTTCCATAGTTCATATCACTTGATACAATGATAAAATCCTAGAAACACTTGTGTATTCAGAATGAACTTTTGGGAGTAATGGTTAAAGACTGTGTCAAATCCTGATGGTGCGAGGCAGGTGCTGTGTACTGCCAGGGAAAGGCATCTCTCCACTGATACCACACTGCTGTCTGCCAGGTAAATCTGTCCCCTCCCCAGCTTCTGCAGTACTGGGGATATTCATTGGTCTGAAACTTTGTCTCCAGGAGGGGTGGAGAGAGAATAATCAGCGGGCAAGCTGGCTGCTGGGAATTCCACCGGGAGTTATCGCAGCTGGGGGCAGGGGTCTGTGTGTCTCTGCCTCTTTACACAGCTGAAGCCTAATTGGTAAAGAGCTGCAGATAAGGGTGCCCTGTGCAGCACCACGGTGGAGTTCATTCGTGCAGAAGAGCTTGTCTCGCAAGTAGGAGTACTGAGCAGAGGGAAGAAACCTCCTCAAATCCAATCCAACTTCCCTGATTCCCGGCAGTGCTGAGCCGGTGGGAGAGCCCATCAGCCCCCCTGAGCGAAGCGGGGCTGCTGCGTGGCAACTGCATTGCCAAGTGGTGACAATTCCCAAGTGGGGCAGTAACAAAATTGATTTTTCTCCCCTTCAGCTTGGCAGCTCTCCAGGTGCCTGCTCCGGCACAATGAAGTGTGTAGCTGGGGAGGGAGGGACTTCGGGTTGATGGGGGTGTGTGTGTGATACAGGGAGACAGAGGTTTAGCCACTGAACCGATCACAGTGGATGGATTTATTTCTGGACTCAGTTTCCCAGGAACTCCACTATTGCACCCTGGGGGAAATGGCTCAACTGAAGTCTCTTTAGCTCCAGCTTCGTGAGGAAAGACCTGTCGCGTTGGAGTTACAGCAGCACTGTCACTATCATCTCATCCATCTGCTCCAAGAAAATGTTTGCCGTCCACTTGCTGGCTTTTCATTTCACAAAGCTAAAAGAGGATCAAATTAAAAAGGTAAGATGCAGCGTTAGCTGATTCCTATTTTGAGAACTGTGTTACTCAGGGAGGGGTCTGCAGTATGTAATGCATTCCATATAATGGCATTATCTACTAAAGCCATTCAGCCAAATGGGGTAAGAAGTATTTAAACCCACCTGATAAATGTGAAAATAGCTCTGGTTAGTGCTTTCCCCTGCACAGTTAAAAGTGCTCTTCCAGTAATGGAGCAAATGATCTTCAGTAAGGAATAGTGCTTAAACTTTATCTGGCATGGTGTGGTCCAGAGGGCAGAAAGAAAGCTCCTGCTGAGTTGCTTTGCAAGTGTGGCATGAAGGATGGGATTTGTCCGGCTGAGTAGGAATCAAGAGCCACTCACATTGCAGCAGGGATAAGAAAGACTCCTGGAGTCTTTGGGCAAGGTCTGCTGGGACTCAGGAGACATTTCCAGCTAGTGTAGTTGTGGGATTTGTGCCTGTGCTTCCTCTCTGGTTGTCCAAACCTGGCTAGTCACTGTGATGTTTATAGATGTGACCTTTAATTACAGTTGGAAAAGCTTGAGATGGCCCAGATCTGAAGCTATCAGAGTGAGCTGCCTAATGTTGTTCTTCCCTAATCTACTTTCACAGCTGTGCTGGAATGGGTTTTGGGCTCACATCCATTATAAGACCACGTGGGACCTGTAAGCTTCGTGGGTCAGAAGTCCTCTTGTTTCTAGACATGTTTCCTGCGGGTCCTCTGTGCTCCTGGTGTCTCCCTTGAGTGCTGCCATTGCTGCCAGGCTCTGTGCTGGTTTTCCAGCCATGTGGAGGTGGGACTATCTGCTGATGTGTAGTGGGAGTCCCAAGGTCCTGGTGCATGGATCCACTTGTACCACTGGGCTCTCTTATCTGGGCCCTTAACATGCAGTGGCTTATTCTTAGGAGGGCTTCTTCCCCTGATTCTGCTTTGGAGAGAGGAATTCCAAGAGAGGCATTGGTATCCCAACAGTCAGATGTCTCCAACTCAGTCACAGCTCATTTATCCCTGGGGTTTAATGTGATCAGAGAAGGGCCCCAATGCCCCTTTCTTGTGTGGAGCAGCTGATCTAAGATCTCTAATCCCGACCGTGCTGTTCCTTACTTTTTGCTCAGAAAGAGACCTTGTGGAGCAGGGCTTGAGTGGAGTGGGCTCTTCGGAGAAACATATAGTGTGTAGTTGAGGGAGAACTTCCCTGAAGTGAGGACAGAGGAATTCTGGCAAAGCCATAAATTAAGTCTTTCTGCTAAGTGCAAAGTAGCCCTTCCTGAAGCCAAGAAACCGCATACTCCTTAGACTTCTCTTTTAAGGAACCTAGAGTATGTTGTATAGAACAGAGTTGATTTCTCCCTAATTTGAAAGGAGGAATGCCTTCCCACCTCTCCCTCCCCAGGCTTATTTATTCTGGTGGCAAAACCAAGAGCTTCTGTACCATGAAAACAGTGCTGTTTCCGTAATTGAGGCAGGGCACTGTTCTTGTGCCATGGGAGGGAAGCAGCGAGTTTGGTGTTGCACAGCCTGGCCATTCCTGTGTTTACAAGCAAATGGTATGTGAGCAAGGCCTTGCTCTGGTTGTCAGTCAGGCTGGCTTTCCGGGGCTCTGCCTTATCTAGTTCCTTGGAGAGGGCTATCTGCTCCTATGGTTGTAGGTAAACAGGGTGGGGAATGCAAATGCTGTGGGGAGCGGCAGCTAGTGCATATTCTCTGCAAACAGACATGGTAATTTTTATTACTCTTGAGTTTTTTTCCACAGGGACTTCTGTCACAAGGTAATTTGGGCCTGTGTCAGTGTGTGAGTGCTGTATGTCTCTAGGCATTGTATTTTCTCCAAAAAAGCAGTACAAGTGCGTGCGCTGAGATGATGCATCCTACACAGTGGTGGGGCCTCAAAAAACCCTTGGAGGAAATCAAGTGCGTGCGGAAACCAGGGCTACAAAGACAAATCTAACTAATGGCCTTTCCAAGGCACAGCTGTATCCAAAGGCAGCTGCTGCTCTTGGAAAATTGCATTTTGTAGTTTAACACTTGTTCATCTGTGTGTGTTGGGTATGTGCTGGAGTGACTTTCAAGGTCCTGGTTCTTTCAGGTGCGTCACTGCTGACCATCAGTTTAAAATGGGGCTGTGAATAGGTAACTACTTTGTGCCTCATTAAAATAGGCAGACCAGTTCAAATTGCAGCAAAGGCCAATTTATCTACAACCTGCATTCCTCTCAGTTTAAACAATGTAAGCTTTTAAATCCTGCCTTGCAGTTGGTAGAACTTGATTTGTGCCTGTTCTTCCAACCCTCCAGACCTCTCTCTATGTAAATGGGACTGATGGAATGCTCTGAAAAGATAAAGCAGCATAACAGCCTAGCCCCTGGTGCAAGAGCTGAGCGTCTGTACTAGCAAAGCATTGGAAACTGTCCCCCCTCTCTGCCCTGCCCACTGCCTCTGGCCCTGCGTGTCATGTTGTGGGGAGTGGGATGGGAACAGGAATTACCCTGCAGGGGACATCCAGCTATTTGGAGCACACAATTACTAGGCCTGCATCATGTTCATAGAGCACCGAAGTCTGGCTCCCCAGTGGAAAAGCTCTGGATGTGGACAGATTCTTATTTCACTGTGTTAATCCTTTGTTGTACTCACTTCCTGGGCCACATTACTTACAGCCCTGCAGGTAAATGTCAGTCCCAGCAGCATGTGGTCCTGAAGGAGAAAACCTTTACTTTTGCCCTGATGAAGCTGTACATAAATGCTGATTAGCTTCTCTACCAGTTTATCTGAATGAGCTACTTTGCAGATGCTTTCGATTCCCTTTAAATTCAACTGGCTTTTATTCTGATAGATGCTGTGAGTTACAGACCCTTCAAAAAAGGCATTAATTGCACCCGAAAATATCTTCTAGATGTAATCCTAGAATCACAAGGGAATGAAGGCTAGAGTGGGAATGAGAAAAAGGCTTTGAGCTCCAGCCTGGCATTCCAACAAAGTTAATTGGCTGTGGTGTGAAGCAGTAGCTGAATAGATGTTTTCGGGTTGTGGCTGACACGCTTGGGTACTGATGGCATTTTCTGGACCTGCCTCAGGGAGGTCAAATTCTCAGCAGATCGAGGTACTTTGCAGTTCTAGTTCATGACATGTATAGGAGGAGAGGATGGTGTAAAAGCAGCTTCTTGTGGTCTCAAGAAAGTTTCATTGGCTTACGTAGGTTGGCAAGTTACTGAGTCTTCAGAAAAGATGGCCAGCTTTTGGACAGCAATTCACCAAGGCTGCATTAAACATTGTCAAAACAAAGTTTTTAGAAGAGCGAATGTTCTGATGGTGCCCTGGAGTTTGTTTGCACTGACAATCATGGTGCTGAGATCAAGAATGAAAAGAACAATCGGCAGCTGCTGAGCATTGAGGAGCCTGGTTGCCTCCCGAGTGACACCCTTCCTGTTTCCAGGTTGACAGGTACCTGTATCACCTGCGGCTCTCTGATGATGTCCTGCTGGATGTGATGGCTCGTTTCCAGGCCGAGATGGTGAAGGGGCTGGGCAGGGACACGAACCCCACAGCGACAGTCAAAATGCTGCCGTCGTTCGTGCGCTCGCTCCCCGACGGCTCCGGTGAGTTCCCCTGCCCCAGCACAGCAGGGCTGGGCCAGGAACGTGATGGGCTGCTGCCCATACTCAAAGGCACAGCAGAGACACAGGGCCCCATTAGCTTTGGGTGACTGCCTGTCTCACTGAGAAAGCAGGTGTGTGTTGAGGAGACAACAGCTTCTGGCAGAGAGTTTCTTCCTTGCACCAGGTGGATGTTGGCCCAGTGCTGCTTGTTTGAGGAAACAAGCTTGTAAGTGCTTGGGAACAGCCTGTCCCGTCTGTTCCTGGTGCAGACCTTGCTGTGAGAGCTGTGACTGGACATGGCAAGGGCAGCCTCTACAGCTCAGAGCCTGCAGTGCAGTGTGCTGCGGGTGTGGGATGTGGCCTGGCCTTCTTGGAGCTCCAGAGAGGGCAGGATGCTGCAGTGAAACCCCTCAAACTGCCATGTGACAGCAACGCTGGTTCTCAGAGCTGTGCCCCACTCCTGACTTCCAACAGCAAACCCTGCTGTGCTTTTTCTAGTGCCCCAAAAAGTCATCCCCTTCTGCTCTTCCTTGCCTCTTGCATTGGGAAAATGTATTTCTGGATGGGGTCCACCAGGAAATTGTCTGCTCGGTTTCTTCAGCTGGATCCTTGTTTCCAGTTGCTCCTGAGACTTAAACAGAGAGGGAGAAAGTGCACTGGTGTCCTCTTGGAGGATGTGAGGTGAAGTAGGATCTAAAACCTCATCTTGTTTGGATGAGGGTGCACATCCCAAATAACTCTTCTGGCTCAGCTGGCTCCTGGCAGTGCAGGCTGACAGAAAATTACATTTTTCACAGGTTTAACCAAGTGAATTTGTGCAGGACTACTCTGTCTGTCCTACGTCAGGACTCAGCTGCACAGAAACCTGAAGAGAAATGTTAGGTTTGTACCTCGTTTCCACAGGACTTTATTCCTTCTGCAGTTAATTTCCCGGCAGTTAAATGAGAAATAACGTCTGAGAGAATGTCTGAGAGAAATTATGTACAAGCTGCCTGGATGGAAGTGGGCGCTCTTCCTTTTGCTGCTGTCTTCATTAAGGAGAAAGAAGTACTTTCTTGACCCTTGCAATCTCGGAGACCATCAGTGGTCCCAAGGTCTGATGTGGCACTGATGCTGTCCTGAAACAGCAGGGAGCCCCTGAGGTCGGGAGACTTGGAAAATTGCATGTAGTGTCATCACTGTTGCAAGACTTTGTGTTCCCCTTTGTAATAGCAGTGAACCTTCAGAAGTTTTGGTGCCCTCAGTGTTGCTGCCTGAACTGGCTCATGTGGAGCATCATCAGATTTTCATCATTTAGGGATTAGTGGTCTGACTAATGTCATAGTTTATTGAGTAACCTTTTGCCTCCTCACCTTTGTGGTAGCTGCCCATGGGTATTATAGGTAGAATTTCCTGCTTCCTTCCCTTTCAGGGCCATATTTGATAAAATTTAGTCAGGTGTTTGGACTGTGGAACAAAGATCACGCTAGACTAGGCACATGGCACTGCATTTTCCTTTTGGGAAGGGCCTTCTCCTGTGGGATAAACAATTGTTTTATTGTAGCAGTGAGGCCAACCTGTCCTTCCATCTGAGGTCTGCTGGAGAAGTGTGTGTTTAAGCTAAGAGTGAGAAACAAAATTGTGCTTTTACAGAAACCCCTAAAGGCATTTTAAAAGGATGGTGTTGGTTGACTTTGGGTGGCAAATTAGTCTTGCCCCTCTTGGAATTTGACTTCTGCACTAGGGCTGAGTCTTGACATGTGACTGCAAACCCTGTGTCTTTTACTGGGCATAAGAAATGACCTCACACTCTGATTCTCCCACATTTCAGTGATGGTTTTGCAGCCCCTTTGCAGTTGCTGTGGGCTTTTCTTGCTGAGAAGCTCCTCCTTCTGCAGCTTGAAAACATGCTGTTGAGGAAGGAGCAGGGTGGACAAACCCATGTGGCTAAAGACAAACTGAATTAGCTGTCACATAGCACACTAACAGCAGGGACCTGGCACCCCTGCTTAGGGCTTCCAGATCTCAGCCTTCCTGGTGATGTTCCCAGGTCCATAGGACAAGGATCTGTCGTGATGGGGTAGGAGAGCCTGTGGTGAGGGAGGGGCCCTGGGTTGTGCCCTCAGTGTGGCATCTGAGCCAAGCTTTGTGGCCACCAAGGGTGATGGGTGCCTGCTTGTGTTGCAGAGAAGGGTGACTTCCTTGCTGTGGACCTGGGTGGCTCCCAATTCCGTGCCCACCAGGTGAAGGTGTTTGATGACGGGAAGCAGAGCAGCCAGCTGGAGAGCAAGTTTTACCCCATGCCCAAGGAGGTCACCCAGGGGAACAGCACCGAGGTAGGGCACTGCTGGGGTGCTGCTGGGCTTGAGCACCTGCCTGCAGGACACTGCCTGACTCTGCACACTCCTTTCTTGTGCAGCTCTTTGATTACGTTGCTGACTGTCTGTTAGACTTCATGGAGACCAAAAACCTGAAGCATAAGAAGTTACCTCTTGGCTTTACATTTTCTTTTCCATGCAAACAGACCAAATTGGAAGAGGTAAGATGAATAAAAAATGCTACTGGCCGGCTGAGCTCCTCGCAGAATCCAGAGAAGCTGATGAATGGATGTTACTATGTGGCTTTATTTTGGGGGTCATGTTTACATTGCTCTCTGAGGAAGGCATGGATTAGCATTAGCATTTAACTAGACTTGACTACCTTTCAAACACTCATTTCTGATCTCAGGGCAACATGATCTTTAAGCTAAAGCTGTTCTATTACTTAATCAGTACCAAATTCCACAGGAACCACGTGCCCTTGTATGAAGACTGTTAGACTGTAAAACACATGCTTTTGTCTCCTGAAGCATCTTTATTTTTTAAATCACTCTCAGTTTTTTATTTATAGTTGATTCTACATAGGAAAGACCTGCAGCAGAGCTGTTTGAGACCACATGGGGAAATGAAGGGCTGGTTGCAATTATTTTGTGTTCTTTCATTCTAGCTTCTCTTATTGCTAGGCATCTGTGCTTTGGGTCCTAATCCTGCCAATGCTTTGTGCTTAATGCCTTTAGTTAGTGATGAGCATCAGGAAAGCTTCACATGCTTTAAACAAAGCACAGGGAGAAGCATTTGCAGGATTGGGGCTTTGACTGTACCTGTTTAGTTGTGTTGGTACTGACAGGCACCCCGATTTCAATGTGTGGAGAGGCATGGTGGGTCTGTCCACAGACTTTGGTCTTGGCTGGCTTTGTGGCAGGTTTGGAAGCTAAAGCTGGAGCTCTTGGGTCACCACACTGTCACTTTTCAGGGGGTTCTTCTTGCCTGGACGAAGCACTTCAAGGTCCGAGGAGTTCAGGACACAGACGTGGTCACCTCCCTGCGCAAGGCCCTCCAGAAGCATAAGGCAAGTTTTGTACCCACAGAAACTGAACCTGAGTGGCCTCAGAACGTCCTCCAGCTCTTGGTGTTTGGGTTGTTTGGGAGCTGTCAGGCATCCTTCAAGGACAGCCAGTAACAAGTGTCCAATGTGGCTGTTTATTCAGTAGATCTGACTCTCCCTCAGAGCTGGAAGTAACAGGCTGCCCCAGTAACAGCAAGGGCACTGCACACTGATAAACCAGGCTGTGACACCATGGCCACTGTCTGAGCTAAAAGGAATCTAAAAGGAAACTACCGGGTGAGATATAAAACGCTCAGTAGTTTCACCCTCTGTGCTTCACAGTCAGGCTTGTGGGATGAAGGTTGGTAGGGGGAAACTGCCATCTCAGATTGGCACACCTAACTCTACCAGGGCTTGCCTGTCCACTTCGGTCTGTGGGATGGAGTGACTGATTGTAATTTTAAAGATCAGCAGTAAGATAAGGTTAAATCTGCCCTGGAAATAGTGTTTCCTTTGAATAACATTATGTTTTAGTATTTTGAAAAGCTTTGTTTTTCATGGTTGGTGCTATTGGTAGTGCCATCTAAGAAATAAAAAGCATCTCTCCATATCTTGATGACATTGTGGTAAAGAGGAAATTCCATTTTCTCACATGCTAAAAGTCCAGCCTTGATTTTGGTTCACTTCTTTTTCTGCATCAGTTCAGCAGTAACAAAGGATCTGAGACTTCCAGGGTGAAGTGTGGCCTCCTGCCAGTGCTGACATCTGAGTTACACCAATCCTTTGATAAGTGTGAAAGGAAACCTACACGACCTTGGTGGAAGGGCTTTTTACCCGAGTGTGATACTGGTGATATTGGCCATAGCTGCATTAATGTGTGTGTATTTTCTGTCCCATTTCATGGGATCTGCTCAGGTGGTCAGGCATTATTCTTTCACACAGCCTCATATGCACGGGATCATAACACTCAAACCAATAAGATGTTGTTTTCTGGCAAATGAGGCTGGATTGGGGAAAAACAAACCCTTCAAGCAAAGACCTTGGCTGGCCAAGCACTTGAGTCCTCAGAGATATTTGTTATTTTACAGGGTTGTGGGAATAATGTTATCAAAAGAAGTAGTTTATTCTTTCTGCCAAGGAGCTTTCCTGAACCAGACCTCCAAAGTGCAGCCTGGGGAGTATGTCTGCATGCTGGTGCTTTAACACAGCTTTTTCCCCTGTTAATCACCTCTCTTTATGCTATCAGGACATAGATGTTGATGTTTTGGCACTGGTCAATGACACTGTGGGAACCATGATGACTTGTGGATATGATGACCGGCGCTGTGAAGTTGGACTCATAATTGGTAACGTTTTCTGTTCACTGAGTAGGGTTTTTTCTGCCCTCATTTGTTTAATTCTAACAAATCTGGAGTAGAAGGGAGTTTTCCAGTACGAGAAAGAGCAGAAAGAAATTGGAAAAAACAATGATTAGATTTTCAAGCCTGGCTGCCTTCTGTAAAGCAGCTGTTTTTATGCTGATCACATTGCCATCAAATGCCATGGTCCCCATTTTGTCTGGGTTCAGTTGTGACCAGCATACTAAACTTTTCTGCTGACGGTAGAGAAAATTACTGTGTGTCTGTCCAGAGAAAGCTGAATTCCTCTCACGTCTGGTAGTTAGGATCAGCTACACTTTCCATAGTTTCTCCATTTGTTGCACTGTGATGGCTTTTTAAAGGTGCATAAAAGTGCATTTGAAAAAGAAAAAAAAAAGGTTTTTTAAACAAATCAAGCCTTAGAATAATTTCCAGGTTTTTTCACTCACTGTGAAATGATTTCACAAGTGCAGGTGGCCTGTATTAGCATCCTGTACCACAGGATTGTATTTGTACTTTCTTCCAAAGGCGATGTACTGACTTATTCCTAAACTCGTGAACTTAAACCAACAAAAATCAAACATGGAGCAAACAGCAATTTATCTGTGCTGTCTCCAACACCCACAGGGACCGGCACCAACGCCTGCTACATGGAGGAGATGAGGCACATCGACCTGGTGGAAGGGGATGAAGGGAGGATGTGCATTAACACCGAGTGGGGGGCCTTTGGAGATGATGGTGCTTTGGATGATCTCCGCACAGAGTTCGACCGGGAGCTCGACCTGGGATCTCTCAATCCTGGAAAACAATTGTAAGTGATTCCCTGACTGACTTGCAGTCCGAGTGCATTTCCAGCATATGCCAAAGAGCCCCTTTGGACCCAGAACTGGGTTCAGTGAACCTGAGTTAACTTGATCCTGGTCCTGCCTTCTCCAGACCTTTCAGTTCTGGGAAGGGTGGGTACCTTTCACATCTCCCTGCCTCAGGCCAAGGGATTGCTGTCATGATTGCTCATGTGTTAAAAATAGGTGGTTGCTCTGGTATGATGCTGTGGAGGGCTAAAGAGAGGAGCTGGGAAGACCTGTAATCCTTCCTGTTCCTGTTCCAGGTTTGAGAAGATGATCAGCAGCCTGTATTTGGGAGAACTTGTAAGACTCATTCTCCTAAAAATGACAAAGGAAGGTCTACTCTTCAATGGGAAAGTGTCAACAGCTCTGCTTACCAAGGGCAAGATTGAAATGAAACATGTGTCTGCAATGGAAAAGTAAGAACCTGCAGTAGGCTCTTTGAGAGCAGCCACTCCCAAAGTTGGCCTTTCACAAACACAGCAATGGTAATGAATGTGTAATTATAACCTGAGAGTGCTGGGAACAATCCTGAACTGTTCAACTTGATTTTGCTTTTGCCTAGGAGAAAAGTCGACCTTTCTGTAAGTAGGAATTGGTGTAAGGTAAAGTTTACCAGTACCACAGTAGCAAATGTATTGCAGACCATCACAGAGGCAGGTATTTTAAATAACCTCTTTGGAGACCTGAGTATGTGGGATGATTGTTACAATCTTCAGCTTCTCTGGTGTAGGCAGACTGGAGCTGTGGAGATGTAGTACAGATTCTGGATCAGCTAATGGTTGACAACATGGAAAACTGTTTGATTCTGGTGTTTTGAAGAAGAATCCTGGTCCTTGTCGTCATTCTGGGAATGATTTTCTTTGTTGTATTGAGTGAAGCTGTGTGCCCGTTCCTGTACTCCCCTTCTATGAACTATTTAATCCCATTCTTTTCTTGGCTAGATAATTGTTTAAGTCTCACCTAAAGCTGAACCCCAGGAAGTAGCTTCTTAACAGTCTGGTCTCTCCCATGTGTACTTTTGGGAATACTGTGGGAGAGGCATTACTGGTTTATGGGAACCAATTATGGTGCTGCCTGATAGGTTGTCCTGGTCTTCTCTCATTTCTTTTTGAGCCAACACGCAGCTGTTGATTTACGTGTTGCCTTTGCATTAGATGCTGTATTCTTTTGCTTTGGGGTAGGTACAAGGAAGGTCTGAGCAACACAAAGGAGATCCTGACAGAGCTGAGCCTCTTTCCCTCTGAGGAGGACTGTGTTGCTGTTCAGCACGTCTGCACCATCGTCTCCTTCCGCTCAGCCAACCTCTGTGCCGCTGCCCTGGCAGCCATCCTGACCCGCCTGAGGGAGAACAAAAAGCTGCTGCGGATGCGAACCACGGTCGGGATCGATGGGGGACTCTATAAAACCCACCCCCAGTAAGTAACTGAAGGGGATTTGGTAACTTTGATGTTGCAGAGAGGCTCCATCTTGCACGCATGTGTGGTTTTTCAGAGAACTGCTGGTTTCGCTGCAGGTTTGGGGTAGGATCTGACTGGCTCAGTTATTGCAAAGCTGTCTTCAGGAGCTTTGGAATTTGGGGTGGGAAAAACATGGCACTTGAAATAATGGTGTCTGGGGACTTGCAGTTGATTTCTGAAGTGACTCCAGAGCACTTGCATTTCACTGTGGGTTTTTGATTTTCTTTCTTTCTCCCCCCACTACCTCCATATTTTTAAACCTTTGCTTTTTCAAACCGGAAACTTTCTCAAATACTTCTCCCAAACTGGATTGAGATCTGATTCTATATGGAGACTCATCCTCTGTGACTTTCCACTGTTGTCTGCCTTCTCTTCAGTGTCCCTATGCTTTGGCAGTGACCCTTGTTCAGAGGTATCTTTGCGTTCCTGTGAGTGTTCAGGTTCTGCAGTACAGCCAGAAATTAAGATCATCGTTCTTACCTCCTAGAGCAGTTTCTGACCTCGTGCTTCTCTTGCCTGTGCTGCAGCCCTTGGCTGGGCTGCTGGGTGTGCGTGTGAAGTAAACCCTGCTCGAAATGCCTGTGAGAGTCTGAAGCAGCTCTGTGCCCCTGGCAGATACGCCAAGCGCCTGCACAAGGTGGTGAGGAGGCTGGTGCCGACCTGCGACGTGCGGTTCCTGCTCTCCGTGAGCGGCAGTGGGAAGGGGGCTGCCATGGTCACAGCTGTGGCACACAGACTGGCTGCCCAGCGCAGCCGCATCGATGCCACCCTCGCCCCCTTCCTGCTGTCCCTGGGGACCCTCAGAGAAGTCAGGAACAAAATGAGGACTGAGCTGGAATACGGGCTGAAGCGAGAGACGCAAGCCAAGGCCACTGTGAAAATGCTGCCCACATATGTCTGTGGGACACCAGATGGAACAGGTGAAGTTATTCCCTGATCACCTGGAAGGGGTTCAGGAAAGCTGCTTGCCTGTTTTCTGGGGGAAGGGAATATGACAGTTAATCAGGAAAATGACAGAGGGATTTATGTTGTTCAACCAGAGCTTCCTGGCTTGATGGTATTAATGCCATAGGGAGCAGTGTGCTCTCGTTGACATGGATGAAGTTTCCTGGGGGGCAATGTGTGGCAGTGTGCGCCATTGTGACTGGCAAACTTGCTGTGAGAAGCACCAGTATTAAATACCTTTCTTCTCCCACAGAGAAAGGAAAGTTCCTTGCCCTTGATCTTGGTGGCACAAATTTCAGGGTTCTGCTGGTCAAAATCAAAAGTGGGAGGAGAAGATCAGTGCAAATGTATAACAAAATCTTTGCCATTCCTTTGGAGATCATGCAAGGGACAGGGGAAGAGGTAATCTCTAATGGTTGTTTAACTGATCCAGCCAAGGCCCATTTTATGGGATTACCTATGAGATTTACGTGCTTTTGCTTTGCTTCCAGCTCTTTGACCATATTGTCCAGTGCATAGCAGACTTTCTGGAGTACATGGGGATCAAAGGTGCCCGGCTGCCCCTGGGCTTCACCTTCTCCTTCCCCTGCAGGCAAGCCAGCATTGACAAGGTGAGAGCTGCAGGGCACAGTGGCTCAGATGGCAACTGTGCATCTGCTTGTTAAATTTTGGGCAAGGGTGACTTGGAGACTAATTTGCTCTACTGTGCAGATCAGTTGTATGTCATGAGAAAGTTATCATCCTATGTGGATAATCCCAGGATGTTTTCCAAACTGTGCTGCACAGCTCTGACTGTACAGCTTCTCCACTACATTAGTTTCTTTCTGTTGAGTGTCAGTGGACAGACCTGAATTTGCATGTTCAGCTTGGAAGAGTTGACTTTTGGACAGGTATCATATCCTCATCTTTTCAGCTATGATGTAAGAAAATATTATTTTGATGCATTTCCAGAGAGAGGAGGGGATGTTGTGCTTAGTTCTAGTAAAATATGTAGGATATTGGGGAAAGGAGGGACTGCTATTTTATTAAATTTTTTTATGTCCCAATGGGTTTCACAGTAGCTTCTAAGCCTGAAGGTAGTCTGGTCTCTAAATTTTCAGCTCACAGCTGACAGTATAGCAGTAGGACTTGGCCTTTTGTGGAGACATGATTCCACATACTTTCCAAACCTACAGCATAGTTATTTAGGTCTTGACAAATCATTAGAAGACAAATTCCACAGTATTGGTGGCAAACAGAGTGAGTCACAACTGTGTGTGGGTCCCACAATCTGTAGCCCTGTGTGCTTGGTCTTTTGCTAGAACCTGAGGGTGGTTTTTAAGAGGAGCTTTTTTCCTAGTTGCCCTATATTTTTTTTTTTCCCTTATTTGGACAGACAGCCCAGAGCCAGTTTCCAAGTGGAAGGCTGTTTCCTTCATGTAACCTGGAAATCAACCTCTGTCAGGCCAGGTTGCTGTCCAAAACCAAACAAAT
The DNA here is from genome assembly GCA_013396735.1 of Grallaria varia. Classification (NCBI taxonomy): domain Eukaryota; kingdom Metazoa; phylum Chordata; class Aves; order Passeriformes; family Formicariidae; genus Grallaria; species Grallaria varia. The sequence goes on along the minus strand of VWZG01004495.1, from coordinate 634,922 downwards.
TAGTGTTGCCTGGAATTGTGAGATCATACCAAGTGTCCTTCAATAAACAAGCCAAAAATTAACGGAAGATGTTCATTGATGTTTGATGGTTGCTTAATTATTTGGAGCAAAAGTATTTTTTACAGTCTTTCCGTCCCAGATAATACAATGGCTGTGTGCACAGGAGGAAAGATGAGGTTTTCCAAAGGAAACTTAGAAGGCACTGAGTGCAGTGCCTTGATAAATAGCTGAGTAAACCTGGAGTCACTACCACCAGCAGCTGAGTGACAGATACACGTGCACACACTCTGCAGACACTCACAGTCAACTGTCCAGGGAAACACATTATTTTAAAATAAAAGGAAGGGTTGGATTTGGAGGCAAGAACATACCTGCAATATACAGCTCTCTGCCTTCACTTAAGTTTTTATTTCTCTTCTGTTTCAGGGAACACTTGTGGGATGGACAAAAGGATTTAAGGCAACAGGCTGTGAGGGGGAGGATGTTGTTGATATGCTGAGAGAGGCCATCAGGAGAAGAAATGTGAGCTATTCTTTTCTGCTCTTTTTGGTGTATATGATGCCCCCTCGCTCTTCCTCTGGTATTCCACTACTGATTGTGACTTGTGTTCTAGGAGTTTGACTTGGACATTGTAGCAGTGGTGAATGACACTGTTGGGACCATGATGACGTGTGGATATGAGGATCCAAACTGTGAGATTGGCCTTATTGCAGGTACAGTGATGTTGAAGTGACCACCCTGAGAAGAAAGCACACATGCAGGTGCTAGGCTTTGGAATCTGAAAACCAACTTCTTTTATTGGAGTTTGATACATGGTGTTGCTGGTCACTTGGGGTTCTTGGCAGATTTGTGTGGTATTGAACAGGAAATATAACAGCTGTAGCAGATAGGATCCTGAATCTGTTGGACTTCTGATCATATCTCTGATGGTGCCTAACAACTGTGTGCGTGGTAAAAGGCTATGAGAACAGCAGACAGGGCATGGATTCTTGTTTGGACCAGTGTATTGATATTTACTGTGTAGCCAGGTCATAGAACAAGCAAATATTCTTAAAATAAATATAATATTCTTAAAAATTGGAATTAATTCTTTCGGGGCTTTCTAGATGATTTCCCCAAGAGGTTCCTCCAAGTTTTGAACCAGAAATGTATCTAAGCATAGAATCATAGAATGGCCTGGGTTGGAAGGGACCTTAAAGGCCATCTTGTTCCACCCCCTGCCATGGGCAGGGACACCTTCCACTAGCCCAGGTTGCTCCAAGCCTCATCCAGCCTGGCCTTGGACACTTCCAGGGCTGGGGCAGCCACAGCTTCTCTGGGCAACCTGTGCCAGGGCCTCACCACCTTCACAGACAGGCATTTCTTCCCAGTATCTAATCTAAATCTCTGTAAATCTAAAATAAACTCTTCTGGCTGGCTAAGTGCACCAGCTGTCTCATTTTGTTCGGAGAACTGGTCCTTACACTAGTTAGTATAACTCGTGTTGGAAGTGATGAGCTCCTGTTCACCAGTGGATTTTGGACTTGGTAACTGCTTGGTTGGCTGCTGGGCTCCTGTCAGGGCTTGCCCTTGGGAGCACACTGATGATGATGATGATGAGCAAGATGACTTGTGGTGCACTGTAACCAGACTGGCAGCAGTGACTGGGCGGTGCTTCACTGCCAAAGCTGTTTCTGACCTGCAACAAAGAGTCTTCCTTCCTCTGTGCTGGGGATTTTCATCACAGGGCCTATTTTACTTGGTAACATTCTGTTGTGGTAAATTACAGCACTCTTCCCATTATTGGCTAGCACTTGCTTCTCTAAGATAAAGGAGAAGTCTTTGAAATTTGGGATATGGCACAGAGAACTTTAACATGACCCTTGCAATCATCTTCCATGAGTTTCAGGTGCTGCTTCACTTTTCTGACTGAAGCCTTGTCATTTCTGTCCCTCTAGGAACAGGCAGCAATGTGTGCTACATGGAGGACATGAAAAACATAGAAATAGTGGAAGGGAATGAAGGAAAAATGTGCATTAATACAGAATGGGGAGCATTTGGTGACAACGGCTGCATTGACAACATCAGGACAAAATATGATAAAGAAGTAGATGAAGGCTCACTAAACCCAGGGAAACAGAGGTAAATGTGATGGTCCTGATGCCAAGACCTTGATGAAGTCAGTTTTCAAGAGACACTGGCTGCTTTTTAAAATGCACTTAATGAATGAGTAATCAGAAAGGAAATTTTAATATTGCATTTCTTTTGTTGCATGGTAAGTAAGTAACCTAGATATCCAGAAAAAACCCAAAGGGGTACATTGTTTCTGTTACCACAGCACTGTTCTCATCTTAGGGCAGTTACCAAACAGTGCAGCTTCATCATTGCCCTGCAAAGTCTAGGCCGTGCCTTGTTCCTCTTCTTAGAGTGATTTTTCAGAGGTAAGACACAACTCAAGCAAGAGGATAAGCTGAATTGGCTGTTCATTGTTCAGTAAGGACAGTATTGATCAGGTGTGACTCACTGGTGACTTCTGTGGGGACAGGGAAGTGTTTCACCTCAGTGTGGGCTCTGCCTTTAACACCATGCTCTGTTTGGTATTGCAAGGGGTTTTTCTATGTCTGTTACCTGGCAGAGGTAAATATATTGTGATTAATGTTTGCACGCAAAGTAACTGCAACAGATTTTTGATGATTGAAAGATGGAGTTCAGTGGCTACTACTCTGCTTGGGCTGCTTCTTTAAGAGCTCAAAGGGACATGCACATACCACTCATGCTGAACAAAGCTAACATGCCATCTCTTTAAATGCACCTTTTTTTTCCTTTTATGACTTAATAGGTATGAAAAAATGACCAGTGGAATGTACCTAGGAGAAATAGTAAGGCAAATTTTGATCGACTTAACCAAACAAGGGCTGCTGTTCAGAGGACGCATTTCAGAATCACTCAGGAAAAGAGGCATATTTGAAACAAAATTCCTGTCTCAGATTGAGAGGTAAAGTTGTTAGATTTACATGGTTTAAATCCTTAAGGCCTTCTGGGACCCCTAGAAAACAGTCTTCTGTAAGTCTGTGGAGCCCTTTCCTTTGAGAAGTGAATTACCATTTTCTTCTTTGCATACCTCTCTCCTCCCCATCCCCACAGTAAAAGCCAAAAATGAAGAACTGGGGGAGTTCCAGAATTATTCTGTAATTACCTGAATTATCATTTCCTGTCCCCACAACTGGGTTATCTTGGATGCCTTAACCATCAAGCATGATTGTACTTGGAGCATTTCTTATGGGACTTAAAATAGTACTTACCAAAAAAAGTAAAAAGTCCTTGATAGAAGAATATATACTTACCAAAAAAAGTAAAAAGTCCTTGATAGAAGAATATATGCTTACCTGTATATCTGTGTATGTTTGCAGTGGTCTTCGGGTTATTTGAAACCCTTTCTGCTGTGGAAAGCCTTGACAGTAGAGTCTCAGCCTTGAGATCAAAAATAACAGTCAGGTGGCTGATCTGGCTCAGCTCCCTCACAGCTTTGGGAGTTAAATGAATAACTCTGGTTTGTTCCTTCTGGAAATGCAGTCTAACATGGCAAAGGGCGTGGCAGGGGCACATTTGCACTCTGAATTGAATTGAGGCTTTCCCTAATGCCTTGCTGCTGCTCCATGTGCTTCCCTCTGCACAGCGACCGGCTCGCCCTCCTCCAGGTCCGGCGAATCCTGCAGCAGCTGGGCCTGGACAGCACCTGTGAGGACAGCATCATTGTGAAGGAGGTGTGTGGAGTTGTGTCCAAAAGAGCTGCCCGGCTCTGTGGGGCAGGGCTGGCTGCCATTGTGGAGAAGAAGAGGGAGAACCGAGGTGTGGAGCGCTTGCAAATCACCGTTGGGGTAGACGGGACCTTGTACAAACTCCATCCACAGTGAGTACCTTGGTACCACTCACTGCCCTTTGCTGTTTGCTCATTTTCATGTGAAAACATACCAAGCTGTACCAGCTTTCTACTGAGATGATTAAAAAGTGTGAGAGGGGTCATCTAACATATTTCCCTGCATCCTGTTGTTTCCCTTGCCTAGCTAAAGGATCAAAAATTTCCACGTCAAGTCCAGTTACCACTGGGAGGCTCTTTTCTGCAGGGTGTTGAGTGAACTCACTCTTCTAATATTTATTTACCAGTGTTTGGGTGGATTTCTGCAATATCTGGGTCTCCCAGATAGAAAGCTGTCCTGAGTTTTGTGAGCAAGGCCTAGACGTAGAAGCATTAGCTTTTAAGCTGGAAAAAGAGAGCCTTCTGCATGATCTCTAAAGACAAGGGTGGTGTGTGGCATCTTGCTGAACAAAATTAAAGTGGAGAAATGAAAACTAGAATCTGATTGTGTACAGAGACTTGCATCTTTCATGAATAGGAGCAAAAGCAAACAGAAAGTGATGCTGTGAAGGATGTTGGCTGAAGTTGTGGTTCCTTGCTGATAGATAAACACAAAGATCTCAGACCAGAAAGCAGCTGCTGAAACATTCTGTTCTTCTCTCTCTTTCCTTTCAGTTTTTCTAGGGTCCTGCGGGAAACAGTGAAGGAACTGGCCCCTCAGTGTGATGTGACTTTCATGCTTTCTGAAGATGGAAGTGGGAAGGGGGCTGCCCTCATCACTGCAGTTGCAAAGCGGTTGCATAATGTTGGCCAGAAGTAGAACTGAGGGGCTGAGTCCCCTCAGCACCCCCAGGCGTGTGCACAGGGCTTTGCTGAGTGGTGATTCAAGACAGCAGTGCCAGACACCAGCACACAGGTACCTGTTTTCAGGGAGCAGCTGCTTTTGACCAACCAGAACTGTGGATTTTTTCCCTTTGATAAACTTGGATCAGATGTTTCTGCTCCCCACCAGGCATTATGTCTTGGCATACCACAGTCTGCTCTGTTCTGTAACTCCTGCAGTGCCTCCGTAATGTACAGGAGAGAGTGAAAACAAAGCAAATACAATCCACCCCAAATGTGTCTTTTACAATGTCTTAATTAAGCTACTGCACCACAACTGAGTTTATCGCCAGTTTCTTAGGATTTGTATGTTTTAGTTTTGGCTTGGCCTGGCTCAAGGAATATTGAGATCCTGATGTTGTATCTATCTAGTGGACATGCTTTGTTCAATGCTTCACAGGTTTTACAATAAAACTGGAGTTATAATAAACCAATGGACTTTGGTCAGTGATGCTCTATCCCTGCACTGGTTGCAAGTGTGTTGTAATGTAATACTTCCTGAGAACGGAGGCATGTTTAATAGATGAATGTAAAGATAAAAATATGATTCCACAGAATATCAGTTTGTTTCAAAATATGTTAGTGCATCTGAGTGCACATAAAGCTAAACCAGCACTGGATGGATTCTGACTGTGACTGGTTCTTTTGATACTGGAGGAAGGAGACAATGTAGAGGCAGCTAACAGAGTCTGCTATGTCTGTGTCAGGGCTACATAGGGAGCATCAAACAGGCCACCAAAATAGTGGTGTAGACAGAAAAAAAAAATGCCCTGAATTTCTGAAATTCTCCTCTTTGTTTTCCCTCTGTTATCTCCTTGCCTGTTCCTGAGAGAATTGTTTCCATTGCGTGCAAAGGAATTTATCCTTGGTTTTGATTTTCTGTTGCCTGCTGCTCTGCCTGTGTGTAGTCTGTTTGTAAATAAACCTGGGGTGCTGTGAGCCTTTGCTTCTCTGTCTAGTGCCTTTTCCTAGTTGTGGGAAGAACCTGCAGGCAAGTGGGAGCTTTCTTAAAACATAAGTCTTTAAACCTAAACTTTTCTTTAAAATGTCTAACAGTGCTCAGCAGCACTGCCTTGTGTGACCAAATATCCCTCACCTGATCTACCCAGAACAAACCAAAGCAATAATATGGTACAGACAGACAGCAAATCTGTATCCTGCCTATCCCCTGTTTTCAAGTATTCCCTGTATCTCCTTTAATCCTCTCTTTGTGGATATTTGCTTCCTTTCAGGCTGGCACCAGGAAGTGGGGCCAAAAATGTGCTTTAAGCCTAGTTAGGTCAAAAGTAACTGTGGTGCAGGGGGATCAGCACTTGTGTTTATGTAATAATCTGTAACCAGGCCGCAGTTGGGTTTAAATTTAGCAATCGCAGATTCAAAATTGGAAGCTACAGACCTTTCCTGTTTTGTAGTTTTTTAAAAACAAAAACCATGTCAACAGCTCTGTGTCTGTGTTGGAGTTACTGGATGGGTAAAAAATAATACTTGGAAATAGTTTTTTCTTCCGAAGGGATTCCTCATGGTGCTGAGCTCACTGTGCTGAGAAGTTGGGAAGAGACAAGTTGTGAACTCATACATTTCATGTTTTTCTCCTTTTGTCAAAAAATTTAGTGTTTTACTTTTTCTTTATATTTCAGAATCCACAGAGCTCCAAGAACCAAAGCTTCCTATGTAGTGAAGGCAGTTATTTGGAGCAGACGCTTTTTCCTGGTGATGAACAAGTTAAATTTGGAAGGGCTGGGTGTAGAAGCAAAAAAAAAAAAAAAATCAGGTATTGAGGCAGTGTGGGGTCTAGAGCAGCTCTTCTGCATTGACTGTTTCTCCCTTCAGCACCTGCAATCTTGTACTGTCTGGGTGGGTTTGAGCCCTTTTGTGGGGGAGGATTGTGCTAATCTGCAGAAGTGCATCTGTGGATGGAGTGCATCCCTGTGTATCTGGAACGAGGGGATGCAGACTTGCCCCAGGATGGCCACGTGAGTATGGTGCAGGGTATCTTTTGTACTTTTATTCTAAAGCCTGCTCTGCACAATTGGAATGCAAATCAGTAACAAAACAAGGCAAACCCCTCGCATTTAGAAAGAAATCCTATATTGATGGATTTTTTTCTTTTTAGTCCCTTTGGGAAATGAAATATTCACACGGTTGGTTAACCCCCAGCTTCAGTTGTTCCTTTCCTGCAGCAGACTAGGCCCACACAATAATAATTTTTTGCATGTGCAGTGATTTTTTCCCCCAGTGAGTCTGTGGGTGTCGTGGAATCCGGTCACATGAGCCTGGAAGTGCTCACAACGTGCTCAGAGAGCCTGATGGCTCTTGCCGAGGTCCCCGAGGCCCAGGACACCTGGCCCTGCTGTTCCTGCAGGCAGCTGATGTGCTCTGGAGCCAGGCAGCTCCCACACAGCGCCAATGCACAGCTGCTGGCCAGGGGCACGGCCCTGGAGCTGGCCAGGGGCATGGCTGTGGAGCTGGGCAGGCGGCTGCTTTTGGAAAGGGAACCAGCCAAGGTTTGCTGGGCAGCCCTGGTGCTGGGCAGGATTGGCTGCTGTGGGATTTTACCAGGGATACACACTTCACTTGCAGTTTCCCAGGGTTCCCATAGATGGACTGGTGCTTTGGCTGTCTCTAAACTGGAACGTTCTCCATCTGGGTAATGATGCAGCATCATGTTCCTGATTCTGTCGACTTGTGGAAACTCAGACTGTTGCAAACTTACCACCTCCCTTGTGTAGATGTTAAACTGCTGAAGCAAAACCCCTGTCTGCACATCATATGTGGTGATCCAGTTTAAAGCCCTTGCTTAAAATAAAAATAGAGGCCTTCCATTATGTGTAACACAGCCTATCATACGCTGAAAAATGTGGTATAATTCATCACATGACGATGTTAGTCCATTTAAAATAAAATTAGATTCTTCCAGTTTCACATATTAGGTTTTTCCTTTCATGCTTTTTCTTTTCTACTGATTTTTGGATAGCTTTGTGATGCTTCATTTCTGCCTGTTTTCCCTGGGTTTTCCCTCCGGTTAGGACATTTAGTACTCAAATTGATTGATTTTGTTTTGATGCTTCTCGAAAACACGAACATCTTTCTTTCAGATCCAAGTGATACATTTGATTCGGAAAGTTGAAAGATCTTTAAATCACAGACGTGACAGAAGTATTACTGGGTGGAGGAACGAAATATGTTGGTTTGCCTGCTAGAGACACATTTTGGTGGCTGTAGATTTGGACAGCGCTGGTGCTTGACTCATAATCCAGAGAAAATGCAGAGCAGCTTGGTGGTGACACATTCCCTTTGTCACTCTGACAAAGTTCAAAAGTAAGTGTAGGATCATTCGTAAATCCTTCAGAAATCCTGATTAGCGTGATCTCCTTTCTTGGACAGTCAATATTATATGGGATTAGCAGATTAGCATAAACGAGTTGGAGCCTGAAATGTAGGTAATACCAAAATGAAAGTATTATTTCATTGATCTTTCTTGATTTGTTCCTTTGCATTTGGTGAAGTGAGCTGGCTTTGGTTTGGGGGTCCCAGATACAAAGTCACCGTAGGGACAGGTGGAGAGGGAGAGATGCAGGGAGAGGAGGAGACCCGGTGAATGTTGTCCTGCTCCAGGTAAACTTAGTCTCCCTAGGAAGGACTTCCACTGCCTTGAACTGTCACTAGGGGCTTATCCAGAACTTAGGTATGTCAAGTTGGCAACTTGTCAAGGGATATATATACTTATAATAATAAAAAGAGCTATTCCTGTACATGAGTATGGATGGCCTTTTTGGGGTGGGAGTGGGAAGGAAAATAAGATAGATATCTGCTTTGTCCCAGCACTGCAGCCACTCTGTAAAGCTGATGTGTAAAGCAAGATAGAAAATCACCAAAGGTTTAATTAATGTTTTCCCTTCTCTCATTGATACTATCACCTTGCAGGTGCACACTAAAGGTGCTGTAAACATGATGGGCCAAAATAATTTGGATCTTGTTGTGTGCTTTTTTTAATGCCCTGCAGACACCAGCCCCTTCCCTCCCCAGCTTTACCCTTCATCTGCACTCTGTGTCCCAGGGCCTCGCACAGCCCAGGCACCTCCAGAGTTAGTAAAAGCTGTGTTCTATGGAGAGAGAACAGATTTGGTAAGAAACCTGGTAAACATGGGTTCCTCCAGAAAACTCTTCCCACTGGCACAGGGAATTGGCTGCAGGAAAATGGACAAAGCGCTCCAGGTGAGAGAATTCCTGGGTTGAAGAACCAAATACTGGGGAATCTCAGCAAGTAGGAGCTTGCTGGGAAGAGTGGAAGAAGGTCCTTTCACCCTTTATCTTTCCTGACTTGTTATAAAAAAAAAAAAAATCAAAACCTCCCAAATTCATATTTTTACCTAGAAAAGCCTGAGTTAAAACCAGGTGAAAACCAAGGCAAAGTGATATAAAAAAAAAATAAGGTAATGAGAGGAGACTGAATCCATTTCATTGCCACTATGTTTTCTTTCCTTCTTTTGTTGAGAAGGATAAAGGCTATTTGGAGAAGAAGGGAGAGATGTGTGAAGAGTCAACAGTGAAAGCTTCCCTGTAAATTCATTATTGCATATCAGAACAACTTTAAAGTAAGTCTTAAAAGTGGAGAAAAGGGATGACAGCAATGTGAGGTGTGATACCTCGGGAGCCGTTAATTACAAGGACTATTCAAGGATGTTCACTGAGTTAACTGCTTCATTTTTTTAATTGTTCTCTGGGCAGGACAGAAGGGAGGGAAGCAATGGGTTCCAACCTTCCTGGCATCCATTTTCTTTGGACTTGAAGGTGGGATGTAGCTCCCTGCCTTAGGCATTGCAGAAATGCCAAGGTTCTGATCTCAACCCCCACAGTGTTGCTGATTCGATTTACTTTTCCGAGGCGTGTTTTTGTTGCTCTCAGGTTGCTGCTTGGACGTTCAGCTTGCCAAAGGTCTCTGTGCCCCTGGGAAGCCCCCGTTCCTGTAGGGCTGCCATGGCCATCTGTGTAGCTGTGGGACTGGGACCGCTGCCTGCCAGCCCACTGAAGAGGGCTGTCCTCATCCCTGCAGGCTGCGTCCCCTCCTGGGAGCTAAAAAAAGGCTGTCCTGTGTCACCGCAGGGAGATGCGGAGAGGGTGAGACCCCTGGGGCTGAGTTGACCACAGGCATTGCCCCCAGTGCAGGGGAAGGCACCCTCTGGGGTGAGCTGAGGTCCTGGGGCAGCAGCTGCCCCTGGATGCTCAAACAGAGCAGGACTCGGATGTGGAGGGCAGGAATTGGGATGTAAGTGGTTAATGGAGCAGACTCAGACTGGCCGGTGATGGACAACTTGGTGGTGGAGGGGAGCTCTCTGCAGGAGGAGAAAATGGATGGCGGAAAGGCGTGGAGGGAAGGGCTGCGAGGGTCTGAGCAGGTAAACAGGGAAGATGCTTTCCCAGCAGGCACGTCCCGAATACTTCAAAGCGGAAAGTTACAGACGCTGATTTGGGAGCAGCAGCTGATTCTGGAAACAAATGCGATAAATACTGGCATGAGAATAAAAAACAACAAACAAGTTGAAATGCCTGAAGGGCACATCTGCTGCAGCCAGCGATTCTGCAGGAAATGCACCAAAATCAGGGAGAGGCGAGGAAACTGGACATAAACACAGCTCCCAGTGAAGCCAAATGAGAGCCATGGGCCTGGCAAGTGCCTGTGAAAGCGTGCTGAGAGTTTGGCTCTCTCTCCTTGGCTCTCCAGTGAAGTAGCCGTGTTTGACGTGGGCCCCAGTCCGGCTGTGCTGAATGAATTGTGAAGGTGTTTTGCGTTCTGAACTTGGAAATTCTTCTCTACAGCCTCTTCTGTTGCTTTCAAGTGTGTGTTTTCAGAGCAAGATCTATAAAGGGTTTTCAGAGCCATAGGTCTAAAGCCCAGTGTGTTAGTCTGAAATTTGAATAATTGCATGGTCATTAAATTTTGCACAAAAAGGAATTGACTCTAAAAGCAGCTGATACGTTATCACAATTAGAGCAATAGCAATGCCTTCTTTCATCACAATGAAGTTACATTGTTAGAGAGCATAATTGACATTTTTTATTGAAAGATTAAGAAGAATTTGTTTACAGCTCGCAAACAAAGAGGTTTTAATGCAACAAACTGCAGCAGGAGTAAGCAGTAAGTGGCATTTTCATCTGCTGGCTGGCTAGAGCTTTAGCTGCAGAATGCTGTGGATAGAGAAGTATGAAGGAATTTGCAGCTCAATATCTGCCCAGTAAAGCGTGCACCACGCTGGCAAATGCCAGAAAGCTGACGGGGAGAAACCTTGAGTGCAAAGAAACAAAGGACTATAGTTAATATTAGCACCTTCTGGGAAGACACCCCGGTTTTTGGAGACCAGCTTCATGCCGCCTGCTGTGCAGAGGTCAAGGTGTGGCATTTCTGAGGATGCTTTTGCCACGGAGCCCTTGGGATAACACCTGTTTGCTCAGCTGGGTGCTAAAGTAGGTATCTGGGTTATTTTTGTTTCTCTGGGTTTATTGCTTCATGGTCTAATAGGCTCAGGAGCTAAGTGGTACTGGCATTTCAAAGTGGCATGTTGTGTTTGGAAGGGGGTGCTGTGGAAGTGTTTGGAGAGCAGATCCAAATGAAGCACCATCATCATCCGACTGCAGAGAGGCTCTTTTGCTCTTCAAATGTATTTGGGATCCTGTTTGTGTTGGTGGTTGTATCTTATTGTCCCGACTGCTCTCCAGATAAAGCCAAGGGTATGTGAAAAATGCAGTTTTATTTTTAAGAAAATTCTTCTTTTACAGCTGGAGACAGTTTGGATTTATTGTCCCAGATCTGGTCAAAGTTTAAGGAGCCTGAGTCAAACCTTGTTCTGAATATGCAGTACTGCAGAGAAAGGTAAAAATCCCTTTAGGGCACTTGGAGTGCTGACAAAACTCTGCAAGGAAGGTGCTCATCCCACCACCCAGGGGAGCATCTGTTAAACCACATGCAATGACACTGCTGCGAGAGGAGGGGAGGACATGGCCGGGCTGATGCTGAAAACATGAGAGCTCACCTGTGCCATCCCTGCAGCTTCATCCTGGTGACCTGAATCTGCAGCATCTGATACTCAGGGCAGGTGATAAAACAGCTGAGGGCATTTTCTGGGGCTTGAATGTTGACTGATAGCCACAGGCTATTGTTGCATTGAAGTGCCCAAAACATGGTTATAGACAAATTGTGTGATTAAAACATTTGTTTGTATCAATGTCAAATGTCAGAGCAGAAACACCTGTAACCCTGCTGGGGCACAGGGATGCCCTGAGTGAGAGCACAGGTCTGTCAGTCCTGGGCCTGGTGAACTCAGCAGCCGTCAAAGGACCAGCAGGGGATGAGTTGCAGTGGCCTAAGATATCAGGGCTCTTGTGAGGATACTTTTGCTTTCCTAAAAATTGTATCTTCTTCAGAGAAGGGAAAGACAAGCAGGATGGGGTTATCTGTTGCTGCAGTGAGTCCTGGGGACCACTGAGGCCAGAGCTGCTGACCAGGAAGTCCAGAGGGCTGGATTCCTCATTTATATCACTGAGAGGACAAGAAAAATTTTATTTTTTTAATATTAAAAAAAAAAAAATTCTCTCTCACCCATCTTTTGTAGCTACACTGTGAAACCATACTCTTAGGTGTCCTACCAGAAATGGGTCAGGGGGATGGATAAACCTACTTAATTAAAACAAGAACTTGCTTTCTGACACCTACATGAATTTTGGAAAATTTTTTATTCCCCCCTCTATGTTTTTGTGTGTGAGAATTTGAGAATGAAAATAGGGGCTTGAATCTCTTCTAGGTTTGCATTTGACCTGGTGTGGGAGGTTGACTGTATCTGGCTGCCTGATGCCCACAGAGCCCACTCAGTCTCCTCCTCAGCAAGATGGGGGAGAAAATAGGAGGAAAAAGCTGGACAAAAGGATGGGAGATGACTCACCAATCACCATCATGGGCAAAACTGTCTCCTCTTGGGGAATATTAATTAAAATGGGTTTGGATGGTGAGAAACAAAGCCAAAATTAAAGCACACCTTCCTCAGTGCAGAAGTGTTATCTGTATGCACCAGTACCCGCCAGTACCGATCCCTGCCCCACTGCAGAGCCCCCAGGAGCTGCAGGTGAGCCCAGCTCGAGGCAGCTCCCACTTTTTCTTACAGAGACCCTTCAGTCCCACTTCTGCCCCAGGCACAGGCACCCCAAAGACCTGAGGGTGGCTTGAGGGAAAAAATGTTGGGGTGGGGAGAGAGGATGGCCCTGAATAGGCCACGTAGATCCCCCAGGAGCTGGCCAGGGCTGACCATGTTGGGTTTCTGATCCCCCTATAAGACATTTCATGACAACAGCCTGTAAAGGTGAAGAAGTCAAAGTTTTGCTCAGAGGTTCTGTTTGCATCTTCCAGCCCCTGTTGAGACAGCTTTGAGCTTTGGCCAAAAAGAAGGTATCGCCAGATTATCACAGAGCAGCTCAAAATCTGCAGTTGTTCCTGAATCATGGTTGCTGCAAGTCCCGCATCTCTGACTGCCTTCCTGTATTGACTTTTAATGTGACTATTTTGGGTTTTTTCAAGGCTTTGTAGGTTCTTTTAGTTAGGATAACAAACCATAGCAAGGCTCGGGCCACACAGTATTTCCTTGCTGAGCCCTTCCCTGTGTGCAGCAGGAACCCCATGGCACCACTGGATCTTGGAGCTGTGCAAGGGCCAACATGTTCCCCATTTCCACCACTCCCCTGGATCACCCCTGTGGTCCGTAGCCCATCTGTCCCCAGTTTCCCCTCCCTCTCAGGGTGACGGTAACAGTGAGTCTGTGTCTGCTCCATCCCCAGCCGCTGGATGGATTTTTAAGAGAGCACCTGTCTGTGGGGTGTGTGGCTTTCAAAGGCATCTCGAGGTTGGGGAGGGAGATGTGCAAACCTACATTTCTGCCTCCTTTCTTGCTGCCAGCCCCCTGTGATGACCATGTGATGTGGCAAGAGGTGCTCCTGCTATGGCCATGCAGGAGGAGCTGAATGCTGTGGACGTTTCTGGCTCCTGCTGCTCCCCGTTGTGCAAAGTAAGTACCTGCTTCTCACCCCTTCTGGGATAAAGGGTGGAGGTCCTTAACTTACTGGGGAGTTCCCCATGTTGTGAGGGTATTAACCTGGCCTGGCAGGAGAGTCTCTTACACTGGGTCTTGCTGGAAAAGAAGCACAACGCCTCTGCAATTAATCCTGGCACCCTGTGGGTTTGGGACTTGTGATGCAAATTTGTTTTCAGTAGCATCAAATGCTGGTTCAAGGAGAAAGGTGTATCCTGAGTGGAAACTCTTCGCCTGGGTTGAGAGGTAACGCCTTGTTTTGTATGAGCGGAAAGCCAAAAGAGAGGGGCAGGTCTTGTTCCCTCTGCTGGAAGTCCAAGCTCTTCCCCATGGATTTACTGCTCACACAGCAGAGGTGCACTGCCATTAAAGGGCACTGACTGGGACTTTGCCATTCAGACCTTCCTGGGATAGAGCACAGAAACCAGGGGAGGTTCACTGCTCCTTGCAGGGCTGAAGGACTGCCTTGGGGTTTGTATGTGGGTGTGTTAGAGCTGAACTTGGACAAACGAGCTGAATGATCTGTGAGGAGCTGAAAGCAGATTTAGGAAAGCTGTCTCTATATAGTAAAATAAATTAGGTTGTATTTTCTTTTGTTTAAACCCTTGTAACTGCCTCATCACTCAAGTCAATTGCTGGTTATGCAGACATTCTTTAACTGGTATTGAACTGCCTCTCACATAACAGATTTGAACTGAACAACTGAAAATACTTTAAACTTATCCCTTCTGAAATTTCAAACCAGTTTGCACTCTGTATTTTGCCCCCTTTTAAGTGTAATTTCTTTTAACATTCTTTACTAGCACTGGAGCTTTAGTAGGTATCAGAAATCTGCATTTGTGCTTATTTCAGTTTGCAGAAGTTGAGACGTTTTATGAAATGAAAAAAAAGCTTCACCTCCTGGTTAGGAAAGGCAACTCCTTGACTTTGGGTTCATCACCCTAACACCAACGCCCTTCTATTGCCTTACAAACTGAGTCTGTTGATATGCTTTTGTGTGCATATAAATGTGTGTGTTTATGGTCTGTTTTATCGGTATATGAGCGGCAATAATGACTTCCTACCAATGCCCTGCAAAAAGTGCTTGCATGATGCAGCAGTTCTCACCATAATGGAAAAAAATATTTAACTAATGCAGGCGCCCCAGCAGTGTCAGAAAACTGGGATGGTTATTTTTTCCTATGCAGAGACATAAAATGAGTTGTAATTCTGGCACTGGAAAGAGAGAAGGTGCTGTGTTGAATACCTAGGACAGGAGGGGAAAGAAGAAAGAGATGAGTTTGGATGTTGTGTTTCACTTTGAGTGTGTAAGGGATGACAGCAGGCTGGATCTGTGCTGGAAAACCTCAGTGGGTTGGATAGCAGCAAGGAGTAGCTCTGCTGTGTCAAAACACAGGGCCTAGAGGTTAAGTTTTGTGGTGGTGTGACTCCTGGGAGCAGTTTCTTCTTTTCCCCACGTATGTGCAGATTTGGGAAATCCTTTGCAATGTAGCTCATGTGACCCATAGCTTCTGGAAGTACCATTTAACTAAAGATGGAATAATGGGGTTTGCCCCCCAGTTTAATGAACCTTGTAACCACTAAGAGGTTTAAAAAGAAATAATCATCCAGGCTTTCCAGAAAGCAGGGCTTTATTGTAAGCCATGGGTTTGGGGCTTGTGTTTATCTGCTTTCTGGTTTTCTTGTGTTTGGGGGGGTTCAGGTTCTCTGTATCCTCTGATGCTGAAGAACAGAAACCAGTTTAGACAAACAAGAGCCAACACAGCTGCCTGATGCTCACATATGGGGAGTTGAGACACAGAGCATCTCCGTCTGCCCCAGGAGTCTCTGTTCCCTTGTGAACCAGCAGGCAACACTCCTCCTTTGCTGAATTTTCTTCCTCTACCACTGCCCTCTCTTCATGGCCACTGTCTAGAATCCAGACACGGCTGTTTGTGATCCTTGATTGCTTAGTACACAGCTTACAAAAATACTGCTGTGTCTTTGGAGGGATTTAAGTTTCAAAACTCATAGCCCTGCAATTCGGCCCTCAAATGCTCAGGGTAGTGAGAAGTGCAAGAATCCTTCCAAAGGGACTTTATTAAAAAGCAGCTTGCCCTCTCCCTGGAGCATCTCCAACAAAACCCCTTGCTAGTCCTTGTGCCTAAAACATATTTTGGAAATATAGTCCTGGTGTCCTGTACCAGGAGCATAAACCCTATTTTCTAAGTGCTCTGTCTGCATATGGAGTAGCCTTTCCTGTGCATGGGATGAGCTGCCCCCAAGGCATTCCTAGCTAATTTTGTTTCTTCATAGGGGAAACAGCAGCTAAAGCATCCTGGCTGGCTGTGTGGTAATGCCTGCTCACTGTGCCTCCTGGCGAGGTGAAATTCCATAATGGGTTTAACCTTGCTCGGCTGAAATGCTCATCAAATTGATATCTCTGCTGCTTTTAGATTTTCTCAGTAGCTTCTGCACTATGTTCAGCTCAAATGAACGGTGATTTCTTCTGTGCAAGCACGTGGTTTCCTGCCCTGGAATGGGAGCTTCAAAGGCTACCTAAAAATTCCCTTGTTAACCAGAAGCGCTGTCACCAACTGGGAACTTACTATTTATTAGGGAAGGTGCTTTCTTTCACTTTGTTTTGAGAACTGTGAAAGGAACATGCAAGGGGGGGGGGTGGGGGGAGGGATCAATAATTTTCTAGACACTTTAAAAAAGCCAACAAACACAACTACAACTTCAATGTTTCCTTACAAAAGTGGAAAGCATCTAACAGCTGTGGGCATCAAAGTATGTGATGGATGCGATTTAAGAACAAAACAACCCACATTGTATAGGAGTCCAATTGGAATGCAGACTTGTGTAGAGCAGTGAACACTTGATGAAGAAATAGGCAAAGGGGGAAGAAAACCCAAAATGCATCCAGAAGAACTGATACACAGAATTGCTTGAGTGAGTTGAAACACTTCAGTACAGTGAAAGAGGGACAGTAAGATTAGAGCGCAATCAGAATAGCTGCAAGTCATCAGGTGTCATGTTCAGCCTCCAGTAATTTGTCTTAAAGGACAGTGGCTTTCAAAATAGCCTGCCGGATGCCTGGCAGAGTACGTGAGGTGCCAGTAATTAATTGGCTGCTGAACTGATCCCTTCCAGTGAAGCAGGAGGGAAAACCCAGGGCTCGACGATGCGAGAGTCACAGAGACAGAGAGCTGGTTGCTCCTGCCTGGCAGCCTGGGCACAGTCCCCTCCAGGCCCCCCAAAATAACACCTGTGTGCTCGCTGCTGGCCTGGCAATGCAGAGGGCTTGCAAAGGGTTGGAGTGCCCACAGGGATATTTAGCTCTCTGGGGATATTCCAACTCTCTGGCAGGAGGAAAGCTTGTTCATCCCAGCACTGGTTACAGCATGAAAGCTGGGCATGCACTCTTATCCTTGCACGGAGGAGTTTAAAAATACTGTGTTTAAATATTGCAGCTGTTTTGCCTTGGACAGACTGTTACATTTTCTCCAGTGGCTTTTAAGCTGTCAAGTTCATTTTCCCTGAATGCCACACTCAGCAACTGAAGACAAACCCAATTATTTGCAATACTTGCTTAGCCATCCTCTAATTGCTTTTGTCTTTGTCACAGAACACCTCCTGCTCAAGCATATACTTAATTCTTTATTTGTGGGGTTGTGATGTGTACAGGTTTTATTTTCATTGCACAAACTAAGAGGGCTTGTGTAGTGATGTTTTGAACGTATTTTTGCTTTTTCTAGCTTAAAGGAAACCTGAGACAATTGTTTCTGAGTTTGGAAATATATTACAATACAAATGGTCAGGGGAGCCAAAAGCCATTTTAATGATTGGTGACATTCTCAATTCACTTCCATGTCACAATTTTGGCAGATGAAGAAAACAAATATCCTCCACATTCTTAAGACGAGTGTCATGTTAAAGAGAAGACCTTTCTCATTCATAGCCACTTTGAATGTTTTGGACTTCCTAAACTCTTAGTTGTCTGACTCAAATTCTTTGAGCGCCAGAGAGGATGGTTTGAATTACTTTCGTTTTGTCAAAGATTAGTTGAAAACCACTTGAGCTTGTGTTCAAGTGTTTTAACTGAGTAAGCCCTCCTGCAGCAAGCTAACTGCGAGCAGTATTGTGCGTTGAGGTGTCTGACTCCAATCCAGTTGGGAGACATGGAGACACACCATCCATAATGCTGCTGATTCCTTTGAGAACACACGCAGAATCAGTCTCGAGGAGAAAAGACAATGCAGAAAGAACCATGCCTTGCCAACACCACCTATGGAGACTTTCTGCTGTGCCTTTTGCAACCGGGCTTGCCTGTCTCGCATTGGCCTTTTTCACCGTCAGCGCGCTTGCAGCAAGCGTGGGTAGAGCCCTTCCCAAATCTTCATTCACGAAGCTGAGCCATGATTGAGGTGTCTGACCTGGAACAGATGGATAGAAGGTTTTGTAAACCTTGTGTAGAGGCAGCTTCACTAACAAAGAACCTGTGTGAACTGAGCACCGTCAGGCAGTGCTCAGACCAAAAAGAGCCAAGTCTGTCTTACCCAGTGAAGCAAACGCGGCGGCTGTGTAGGGTTACTGTCAGTGTATTTATAGAAAGCGAACACCCGAGAGCGCAGAGAGTGATTTCAGATGAAAGACAAGGTTTACCAGATGACAGATGGATTGGAAACAGGAGCGAGCCTGGCTGGGAATTAAAAATAGTTTCTGACCAGCAGAAGAGGAGGAGCGTGACTGAGCAGTGAGTTACATCTGAGCGAGAGCTTGGTCAGCCTGTGTTAGGGATTGGGTGACGTTGGACACTGGGATGATTCAGCTCAGCCCCACGTTCCCGTGCTGCCCGTGAGCTCCAGCTGTGCCTGCTCGCAGGGCGATGCTGCTGTGCCCGCAGCAAGGCAGCCTGCCTGTGCCAGGGAGCCCGGGAATGTTGCTCATTAGCCTGCCAAGTGAATGAGAGGAGTAACACCATGCAGAGCAGTGAAACGCGTGATGAAAATCTCTCCGAGCTGGGAGGCAGAGAAGGAAATCCTGCCCACCCTGCCTGCAGTGACTAGGCCAGTCTGAAGGAGGATGTGTCTGCCAAAGCAGCTCCTGATTTTGGCCAGTGAAACCATTTAATTAAAGTAGCATTGAAAAGGAAGCCGGAAACTCAAGAAGCAGGTTTTTAATCACTTAGACTGTGGTAGACAATCTCTATGCAAATCACACCTCCACTATCACCACCCTTTGCACGGGTGTGTGTTCCTGTCCCTGCGGATGGACTGGATGCAGGCAAGAACCCCCGGGGCTGCTGACATGTGTCACTTGGCACCTGCACTTGGCCTTCAGCTTTCAGAGGGGCATTGGGTCGCTTCCCTGAAGTGCATGTGAGCCCTCAGAGCCTTCATGGTGGCGCTGAGGAATGCCCTCCAATGTGGCAAAAATGTGGGCATCACACGTGGGGCGGAGAGGCCATCTCCTCTATTGTTAGAGAATATCCTGAGTTGGAAGGCACCCATGAGGATCATCAAGTCTGACTCCTGGCCCTCCACAGGACACCCCAAAAATCGTACCATGTACCTGAGAGCACCTTTGATGTGGGGATTTTGCTGATGGAATATGAATGTGGGGTCCCTGAAAGTACAGCTTGTCACAGCAGCTCGGCCATCTGTCCAGGGCTGCAGGATCACACCCAGGCAGGGGATGCTCGGGCTTAGCAGAGCTTCCTAGAGTTCTGCAGTCTTCTCAAAGATTTGACTCTTTGGTTTTGGGTATTCTCACAGAATCACAGAAGACCACAGAGTCCAACCTCTGCCCAACACCACGTCAACTAAACCATGGCACTAAGTGCCATGTCCAGTCATTCCTTAAAAACCTCGAGGGACACAACTCCACCACGTCCCTGTGCAGCCCGAATCACCCTTCCTGTGAATAAATTCCTCCTGATGTCCAGCCTAAACATCCCCAGGCACAGTTTAAGGCTATGTCCTCTTGTCGCTGGCAGCCTGGGTTGCTACAACCTCCTCTCAGGGATTTGTACAGAGCGATAAGGTCACCGCGAGGGCCCCTTTTTCTCCAGGCTGAGCTCTGCCAGCTGCTCCTCCTCAGATCTGCGCTCCAGACCCTTCCCCAGCTGCAGCCGCGCAGTGTCCTTGTTGAACGGAGGGGGCTCAGAAGCGGACACAGCACTCGAGGGGCGGTCTCAGCAGTGCCGAGTACGGGGGGACAATCATTGCCCTGGTCCTGCTGGTTCTGTGTGTGTGTGTGTGTCTGTGTGTGCGCGTCCCTCTGTGTGTGTGTGTGTGTGTGTGTGTGTGTGTGTGTGTTTTCAGGGCAGGCTCCACAGCCGCTCCCAACGGCCGCTACCGCACATCCCCTGCGGGGCATCCCCCGGTGCCGCATCCCGGGACCCCTCCGATTGCTCCGGTGGCGGCAGCCGGCACACCGCGCCGGGCGGGGCCGGGCCGGGCGGCCCCGAGGAGCAGCAGCAGCAGCAGGAGGAGGAGGAGGAGGAGGAAGGGGCGGCGCTCGGCTGGGCTGGGCTGGGCTGGGCTCGGCGCGGCCATCCCCGGGCCCCGCATCGCTGCGTGCGCGGAGCCGCCGTGCAGCCGGCAGGATGATCGCCGCACAGCTCCTGGCCTACTACTTCACGGAGCTGAAGGAGGACCAGGTCAAAAAGGTTAGACGGGCATCCCCTCCCAGACCCA
>VWZG01004495.1:601767-614423 GCA_013396735.1 Grallaria varia | reverse complement strand
CATTTTTTTAAAAAAATTATTTTTAATTTTTTTTTTAAAAAATTTTTAACCCCTCCCTTCCCCATTGGTTTTGTTGCTTTGTCCCCGGAGCCGCCCAGCCGTGCGGGAAGGGGGGATCAGGCCGGGCTGAAGCCCCCCGAGCATCCCCGCGGGAGGCGGGAGCGCGGCGCGGGGGATGATGCGGAGCGGCGGGTCAGGCCGCGGGCTGAGCTGGGGGGCTTGGGCACCGAGGGGAGGGCGGGGGCCCCTCGGGATGTCGGGAGGCACCCGCATCCCTGGAGAAGGGCTTTCCCCTTGTTCCCTGCCGGCATCCTCAGCCCGGCAGGCGAGGAGCAGGTAGTTTTTGAATTGCGTGCCGCTGCAGGTTCAGCATCTACAGGAAATGGTTGTCAGTTGTGCCTAAAAAGAAGCCTTTTCATAGGCTTTTTTCCTTTTCCTGCAGCGCTTGGGGGCTGTTCCCGTGTGGCTGGCACAGCGCGGGGACGGGGCAGTGGCACAGGGAAAGGGGTGCGGAGCACGGGGTAAATACAGACATGGCAGTGCGGGCGTGCTGCATTGCTGCGGGAGCCCGGGGCAGGGATGTGGGCACCGAAACTGGGATAAATGCTGCGAGCATCCCCGGCTGACGTCAGGGAGCAGAGGCTTCCCCGCTGCCGCCTCCTCCGGCGGGGCTGCCCCACCCACCTGCGGCCATCCCGGAGATATTTTCGGGCAAGCCTCAATGGCAACATCGGCAGCGCTGATCTGTGGCGTTCCCGGGGCCTGAGCAGCTCCCCAGCCAGGAGGAGGAGGCGGAGGGCACCTCCTGCCTTTGGGCTTCCAGCTGGGCCGGGGGAGACCTCAGCCCCTGCAGGGTGACCCGTCCTGCCCCGCTCCAGACGTGCTCGCCCACGACCGCTCCTCCCCTGTTGTCTACGGTTCCTTCCCGTGGTTCAGGTATTTTGCTTTTCCACCCCGCGGCTCTCACAAGGAACCAGAGGCAGCTCATCCTGCATCCTCCTGCACCTTCTGGCCCCGCTGGCTCTCCCACTGCTCCAGGCCCATTCTGTTCCTTATCCCGCAGGATTTGGGAGTGCTGCTGCTGTGCCAGGCGTGCATGCCTGGCCAAGGCCTCCTCTCTCTCGCTGGGTGTGTTATATTTAGAAAGCCAAGATAAGCGCGAGGGTGCGCGGTGGCCCAGGGGAGGCATGGAGGGAGCGCAGGGAAACTCTGTGGTCTTCTGGGGGTTATTTATTGCAGGCTGGTTTGGCAGCGTGGGGCTCCCATTGTCTGACAGCACGGGAAATCCTTTGGCCGGGGAGCTGCACAGCGTTCTTACGGTGCGGTCTGGTTCTGTCTGGAAAAGAAAATACAAAAAATAGACCCCAATACAGAGAGGGGGGGAAAAAAAAAAAAAAAGAAAAAAGGCAGGGTTCTGTTTTTGGAGGATGTAAGGCATCTTTTCCTGTTTATGTCCTTTTGGAACGGATATCGAGCCCCTCGCTTTTGGCTGCTCTGTAGGGAGGGTGGCAGTCCATGGCAGCCAGAGGCTGTGCCGCCCTGCAGCTGCTGGGAGCTGGGGGGCTCCGCTGCCGGGTCCCCCGAGGGGCAAAAGTGGTTGTGCTCCATCTCAGAGCGCTGCTTGCGAGGTCTCTGCTCCATCAGCACGCCGCTTTTAGGGATACGTGCCTGCATGGCTTCATTTCAGGTCCCTCCCTCCGCTCTGTGCTTCCGGGAGAGCAGCACTTTGCTGGTACGTGCCTGCGGCCGAGGGCTGCCAGCCCAGGCGGTGTCCCTGCTCCCCACGCTGTCCCCTGGGTCTCCTGGCCATGGTGGCTGCTCCTCTGCCTCCCTGGTCCATCGCAGCCGTCGGCCCGGTGTTCGCTGGCACAGGTGGCAGGTCACCTTCAGGATGCTACTCTGGGTCACAGGAGGCGTGTGAACAGGTTAGAAGTACCAGCGAGCCAAGGCTGAGCATTCTTGTTTCCTTGTGACCCCGTTTCCTTATTTTATTTGAATTCCCATCCTCGCTTGTTTGTTTTGGGTTTCCATCCCTGTGTGGTTCTAATGTTCCACGCTGCCTTTCCATGGTGGGAGCCCTCCTGGGGGGACGTGGCTAGGGCTGCTGGTTCCAGGCCCTTGGGATACCCTGCAGCTAAGAACTGCTGCTTCTGTACTGGTTTTGCTGGATTTTTATGCACCCCCTTAAACTGGAGTGTAATTCTTTTCAAATTTGTAGTTTCTGGAGTGTTTTTTTCATCACATGCTGGCGGCCCTGTGGCCCCTGCAAGGGGGGCATTTTGCCAGTGAATCCACCTGTAATGGCACTTGTGTGTCACCTCAGTGTGCAACAGCGAGCTGGCAGTATGTGATTCCCTGTGCTGTATAAATACACGTGCGGGTTTGCTCCAAGCAGCTTAAATTATCCAGATGTTTTTGGAAACACCCGTTCCCTGAATGTTTGTGACCTTCTGGGGACAGCAGCAGGAGCTCAGCACCCTCGCTGTGACAGGGCACTTTGCACAAGCTGAGCCCAGGCCCTGATTTCTCTCAAGGGCCACCTGCCATCCTCAGGGACAGGGGTGACATGGGGTGGCCCTGGCAGCTGTGCCCCTGCCCTGCGTGCAGGAGAGCTTTGTAAAACTGCCTTGGAGTGCCTTTTGTTTCCAACAGGTTTGTGCCTGCAGTAGCTGGCCCCAGCAAAGGGAGCCTCTAGGTGTTGCCTGGTTTCTGTCTGTCAGGGGAACAATATGTTTTTGTTGTCTTACCTGTTGAGAAAAGAAAAAAAAAAAAATCTTGCCATCAAGAGTGGCATTTAGATGTTGTTTAACCTTGAAAAACCATGATGGAATGGAAGGTAAAACTTAAAAACTGGCATCAGGCAGAGAGCCCTGTATTGGTGGCCTGCCCCTCTAAGGGCTTTTTAGGAACCAATCAGATAAATCATAAGTAAGCATAAACAGTTTCAGAATGTCTTAAACTACTTGTTTTAACATGCCTTGGCTCCGGATGAATCTTCCTCGTGCTGAAAGGAGTATGATTAGCTCTGCAGAAAAATGTTTACATGGTGAAGGGTTTTGGTGCAAAGGCTGTGTCAGTAAAATAGGTGCTAACGATTTCTGACATTGTTGTGGGAGTGCTCTCTTCTTGGATACCAGCGACTGCTGTCAGTGTCCCTGGAATGAGGCATGTGTTTAGGGAATGGCCCTTAGTGCTGCCTATTTCATTATGCACTTCTAATTATTCACCGCTGCTGCAGTGGCTGGATTTCAGAAACTTCTTTTCCCCAAGTACAGAGTCTTTCCTATGTGACTAGGAAAAATTGCATGAATGTGGTTCAGATTATGAAATCCTATTTTTAAAAAATTGCTCATAGATTCTGTCTGTGTTTTTGGTTTGGTGGTTTGTTTTATTTTTTTTTAGAAAATGAAGGGGGATGGGAGGAAGCGATAGAGGTCTTGGAGGACTTCTGTAGTGGCACTCTGGAAAGATGCCCTTCCTCGGGGGGGTGACTCTGAGGTGGCAGCTAAATAAAGGAGTGTTTTCTGCTCCTTGCCCACACCACTGCCTGCCTGAAATTGTTCCTGCCCTCACCATCCCCTGGGAAGGGCTGGCACCTGTGTCCCATGGGAGCCTCCGTGGGGCTGTGACTCTGCCTGGGCGCTCCCGTCTGTCCCTGCCAGCTTCCCTGGGCATCAGGCTGAGATTTGCTCTCTGAGCGGCTTTTACTGCAGGCAGAGCAGGGAGTTATTAAATCTCCATCCCCTAATCCAGCCTCCAGCTCCCCCTGTCCCAAGTTATTTATGGCTGTTTGCTGGGAGCTTTCCCTCGGAGGGAAAAGAGGAGCATGTGCTTCCAGCACAGGAGAGCAGCGCTTATTCCCTTGCTGCCACACTGCTGGAATGACTAACCCTTTTCCTGCCTGGGAGAAAAAAAACAACCAACCTGCTTTTGTTTGTTTGTTTTTGGAAGCTGTAACACACAGGAGTGATGTTTTATAAGCAGAGGTTCAGTGTGCCCTGCCTCCCTGCCGTGGGTCTCAGCGGTGGAGATGGGTGGCCTTGATGCGATGTGATGCTCCAGTGTGCAGGAGGGTCCAGCCCAATTATGTAAGGGTGCTGATGACACTCATAGGGATTTCCACGGGAGCAAAAAGAGCCCTCCCTCCCATTTTCCCTCACTGCTGAGGGCAGCACGGGGGCAGAGGTGGGGAGAATGGGCTTGTCAGGCCTGACTGTGCAAATGCCAAAACCTGCGTTCACAACAGGGCTTTCGGTGGAGGGGAATCCTTCCTCCCTGTTTCTGGGAGAGGGATGCAGCAGTGGGGCTTTGTAGAGAGGTGTATTAATTTCATGGATTGTGTGAATGATGTGTTGGTGTAGCTTCCAGTGGGAGATCTGGGGAATCACCCCTCTGAGCGGCAGCGTGGGCTGCTGAAAGCTCAGCTTGAAAAAAGGGATTGGTTCCCACCTGCTTTAAAGGGGAATAACCTCATGCTCTGACATCCTGGCTTTACACAGTCTGCTAAAAAAAAACCAAAACGTGTCAGGGTTTGCTATGGAGGAGAGACCTTCCTGCTCAGCCCGACAGCAGCCTCTCCATCCGTCCCCACAGTGTTCGGGGCTGCAGAGAGGGCACGTCCCATCCAGGTTTTTATTCTTGAAGTGACACCAGCGACTGGCTGCGGTGGCCTCTTTTAAGGGGCTGTCAGCCCATCGGGGTGGCACAGTGGGGATGCTGCCCTGGGGTCTTGCACTGGGCCTCTGTTGCAGAGAACCTGAGCTCAGCTCTTCTGCCGTTCAGCTGTACGCCCGCACCGGCACGTCACCGCTTCGTGGGGAAAATGCACCGTGTCATTTCATCGTGGTGTTATCAATCATGGTATTGTTGCAGTGTTACAGCCCCTTCTGCTCTCCCTCTGCAAGCAATGGCATTGAAAACTTCACGGCTTGTGCAGCCGCTGGCTGTGTCCCCCGTGGTGCAGGTCTGTGGTTTGGGATGAGGCTGGGTAGCTGTGCCAGCAGCGCCATCCGTGCCTCCCTCCTGGGCTGTGGACCTACCTGCTGGGTCACAGAGGGTGTTTGCCCCAGGGAGGGACACTGTCTTTGGTGCAGACCTTGGGTGTGTGTGGCAGGTGTACTTTCTGTGCGAGCAACTGAATTGGCGCTGTTTTTATGGTCAGTTTAGGGTGTAATTATATTTTGATTGCATTTCCTTTGCGAATGGCGTTATTCGTCATTTCCTGTCTCAAAGTCCCTGGAATATGGAGTACTTGCACACATACGTGTTGTGTGAGGTGTTTTATTGTGGCCTTGGTCTTGTAAGACATAATGCCAGCTTGGAGATGAGTTGCTCTCGAAGCTTCCAGAGCAGCCAAGGAGATACACAGAGCCTTGGCACAGAGCTGGCCTGGCGTTTAAAATAAGGTGGCTTTTCCAGTTTTGCGTAGGACAGAAACATGGGCAGGGCTTTATTTTCTTGGTCCTGCTAAGCTGTGAGCAAAAGTAATCCCAAAGGTGTGGCTTTGGTCTGAGCCATCTGCAGAACCAAATTTCCAAGGCAGATAATGGAACAAGGCAAGAATAGACTGGCAGCTGAGATAAAGGGAATAGGACCTGTGTTTGGCAAGAACCCCCAAGACCACGTTGCATTTTTTGGGCAACAAAGCACGTCTTTCAGTCTTCCTGATGGTGAAGGTGCTTGTGATATTATGGAAAGCAGTATTATTGGAAAACTAGAACCACCTCCTTTTTCCAGGGAGGTAAAGAAAGTTCCTGTCATTGGAAGCCACAAGGGAGAAATGAACAACTTTTAATTTGATGTTTTGTCTTGAGAAGGAAGATGCCACCTGCCCTCAGCCTCTCCTGACCCTCTGGCTGTGATAGCTTTGGTCTGCTACACAGAAGTAATTTCTCAGCCTGGGATGTAGCCCCAAAACTGCTGTGGCAAGTCCTTCCTAATGTAAGGCTTTAAATACAAAGCACCTCTGACACCCACATCGCCCCAGCTGGGACAAGGTGCCAAAAGAGGGATTTTTAGCTCCAGCTGTTCAGCTCATGGGTAGTCAGGAGAGCTGAGAAGTGGGGCAAGGGCTGGAGGTAGTGGGAGGCTGTGGGCAGACAATTTTGTGTGAAAAAGGGGAGGCAGAGCGATGGGGGGGGACTGTGTTGTGCCTTGGGAAGGCAGTAGGATGGGATGTGCTTCAGCTTGTGTAGAACTCGCATGTTTTCCACGATTTAGAGTCAGAAGACAAGGCACGAAGCAATCCGGCTGTGTTGTCAGCTTGGCCAAAGCCCTGAGGCCAAGCTGGGGCTATACACTCCCCTCGCAATTAGAGAGGGGTAGAGCTCCACTTGGGTGCCTCGGGGCAGTCTTCCACTCCATGGTGGTGTGTCTTTCTCCCCAGATTGATAAATACCTCTACGCCATGCGGCTCTCCGACGAAACACTGCTGGACGTCATGGCTCGCTTCAGGAGAGAGATGAAGAATGGCCTTTCCAGGGATTTTAACCCCACAGCTGCAGTCAAGATGCTTCCCACATTTGTGAGGTCCATTCCTGATGGCTCAGGTAAGGAGCTGAGTGTTTGTTTTCCGTGTTAAACATGGTGTGCTTCGTGGAAACCCGTTGGAAATACACCAGTGTGCCACCAAGTACAAGAGGGATTTGCTTCCTGGCAAGCCCAGACCTTTCGAAGGCAGCCCCCTCTCTGTGTGCAGGTCTGTTCCTGCAGATGCTGGAAGGTTTAGTGTCAAAGCCATTTTGATGCCAGTGGAAGAGCCCTTCCCAGCAGCCAGTTCACTGTCGGTCAATACGTTTACTCTGAGATTTGTCTGCTAACAATTAATACTGCACATGGGATGATTTTTGATTTATGCAGTTCACACTGGTGTGATCTAGAATATTTACAAATACAGTGGCTTTTAGTCATTTGCTGTTTCACTCAACATCTCTTCTCCTTTCCTCAGTGGAAATGTGAACCATTACAGGCTGAATCCGAGTTTTCTGGCATTCATTTTGCATTTTGTAGCTACCTCTTGCAGACTGTCTTGGGGGAAAACTCACAGAACTGAAGGAGGCTGCAGCATGTGGTTCCAAAGCTGCTGCTCTGGTGTACTGAGCTTTTCCCATCCAAATGTAGGACTTGGTTTTCTGTACTTACTGTACCTGATAAAAAGTGGCACAGAGAGCTATCAGGAGCCAAAAAGATGTTGTGTTGGTATTTGAGACCAAGATTGCCTCTGTTAGTTACTGTTACTTATAAATTACTTAGTGTTTCTAAAAAATAAACTCCACATGGATAGTACATAAATATATTTATAAACGTTATATAATAGTGTGTATTATTTAGTACTAACACTGGGTTTCCCTCTTGTGTGGCATGAAGAGGTTAACTGGTTTGGTGCCTACCACATATTATGTCCCTGTGTGCAGAAATTGCACAGTTGCAAGAGCTGCATAACAGAGTTACCTGTTTTGAGGCTTTTTTTTTTACTTAAAATCAAGAATTTATTGGTGAAAGAACATGAGGCCTCATGCCTCCTGTAACTTGGTGCTGCTGTCTGGCAGGTGGAAGTCTTTGATACTTCTGCCTTGCTGTTTCTTTCTGCCACCTTACCCTTTTTTGGTTGAGACTTGAGTCTCTGTTCATAAAAAACCAAAGGGAGAAGGAATCCCGTGTTCCCCTTAATTTAGCATTTGCTGGCTGTTATGTTGAAATGCTGTGTTGAAATTCGCAGCCTGTTGGGAAAGCCAGAAGCTGCCACACACAGCTGGGTCACGACCAGGGCTTGTACTGAGGGTTTGCAGCTGAAGTGACGTGACTTGAGGGGTTTTGCATCGAATCCCAACAACTTTACTGGTTCAGAAGCCCCTGGTTTTTCTTTCACGTGTGTCTGAGTTCAGTTGAGCAGCGACTTATCCCCAGCACTCTGCTCGGTCAGGCACTGCAGGGTGGCAGGTCTGAGCTGTTCGCAGTGAGTCACGTAATTCTTTGAATTGTTCTGTGGTACAAACGGGGAAGACTTTGAGGTGCCATATGGCACAGGATAAAGGGGATCTGCATCTGGCCAGGACTGCTCAACGCTGCTGGCACTGAGGACCAGCCAGAGCCGTGAGTAGCCCTGGCTGAGCGGGGGCGTGTCTGTATGACAAGGCATTATTTTCAGACCATGTATGACACGCCTACTTAAAAAAGCAGCCTTGTGTGCTGTGCACAGGGCGCTCAGTTCCTGATCCTGGGCCTGCTTGGCCCCTGCCAGCCTCTGCAGGACAGGCAGGCCGTGGGCAGTGCTGTGCAGCAGGGATTGGAGCAAGGCAGGGCTTTGCCCAGACCGTCACTGTAGAACACAACAGTGCACGTGGCGAGTGTGTCTTTGGGGAGCTCTTAGAAATGCAGGCAGAAAACCATTTGGTTCTTTTCCCTGGGCGGGCGTGTTCTGACCCCAGGTATGAGCAATATTTGCTGTGGGTGGGTGTCGTGGTGTTTCTGTCCCTGCCTCACCTGCGTGTGCCTGTCGTGCCGGGCACAGCCATGGCAGGGACGCGGCCGGGGCAGACATGGAGCCCCTTCCCTCTTCCTCCCAAAGGTTCGGGGGGGCCCGCACGGATGTGGTCGTGTTGCTGTGCCCAAAGATGGCAGTTTCTGCCTTCAGCTGTCCCTCCGTGAAAGCCAGAGGCTGAAAGCCTGCCCTTTTCTCTGGCCTGTCTCTCATTACTGCCTTGTAAGCTCTTTCCTCTGGGCCCGATTATTATTATGGGAGCTGACTATTCAGAAAAATACTGTTGTTTAGTTTCAGATCTGTGCTTGTGTCCTTGTTCAACAAGGAGTTTGTGAGCAATAATTCTGGAGACCCTGGAGGTGTTGGTGTTGGCAGGGGTTTTTTGCTTCATTCAGAGTTGTTTCATTTCCAAAAGCCATAAGGTTGTTTTTTTTTTGTCCAGAGTGCACAGAATGGTACCTCAAACTAATTCAAAATGCTTTCAAAGGCTCTTCCTGAAAAAATTCATGGCATCTTTGATTGCATCTTGGTGTAACAAAGCACAGATTGAATGCTGCTACTTGGGTTTAATTCCTGAAAATACACTAAAAGAAAACTGCTACTTTGCATACAGAAAGCTTTACAGTCTAGTTCAGAGATCTTTTTAAGTGAGAAGGAGAATTCTTAATAAATTTTACCTTGCAATGAGCTTGATGGTGCTGGAAGTCAAACATGCTAATCTGTTCATTTATTTACAAGGGAAATATTTCTGAAGTGCAGTGTTTGTTTGAGGTGTGTACTGAGGTGCATTTAGGCTTGAAGAAGGGCCATCTGGTCTGATGTTGATTTTCCCATTAGTGAAGGTAGTGCCTTGCATTCAACAGGTGATAACTCATAAGACAAAGCTTATTTCGGTATTTGGCTTAATGAGACACTTGTGGTCTGTGTTGGACTTGTGGACTTGCTGCGGTGAAGGGGGTTATGAGTTACTGAATTTGTTAATGCTGAGCCCAGTAAAGGGAGCTGCATCTCCAGTTTGGGTATGTTTGTGTTTTAAATGACATTTGTACTGTTAAAAAGTAGTGTTTAAAGCCACGCTGCTCAGGAACAGGTAAAGAAGCACTGTAGGATCTGTGTTTTGGCAAACTGAGTTTACCCATGTCTTAACCAGCAAGATGGAAAAGTTGCATTGCAGTGCAGTAAAATCAGGAGGATTATTGAAGTTGTGGGCTCCCACTGTCCTTTCGCTGTGTTTCTGTACAGAGCTTATTGTCCTTTGTGGTTTCTCACGTGACAGTGTTTTGTTTCTGTATTACACTGCAACCTTGGAAAACCATAAGGGCATTTGCAGTGTTTTGGCCTCTCTGGGTCTGTTTCTCTTAAAGATCCTGCCCTGGGGGACACCTTGTCCAGCTCGTCAGCTTTGCTGAGCAGGATGAGGCTCCTGGAGGTGCCTGGGGCGAGGAGGAGGAGCAGCTCACTAAGCCAGAGCTCAGGAGTTTTGATCTGAGGCTGGACAGAGTAATCTCAGAGGCAAGTCTGGCGCTGGAAATCCTCGTGGAGACTCTTGGAGGCAACGTGTCCAAACAGCCTTCCCAGCTGCCAGAGGGCTTTCCATGTTGAATTTAGGGGAAAATGGCCATGTTAGGAGTGGCCTTCCTAAAGTCACAGCTGACGAGGAAGCAGGAGGAGGAAGCTCCACGTGCCTTTGCTTCGGTGCCCCCCGAGCAGCCTCAGTGAGCCTGGGGATGCCGTGCACAGACAGGAATAAGAGCCCTGGGGATTCCCTGCAGCCTGGGCACACACTGCTGTGGGATCAGCGTCCCTAAACACTGCCTTTCCATAGACTTTAACAATCCCTGCCTTTGCTCCTTCGTTGAGAAGGTGAGATAGCACAGGTGTTGGAGACACAGTGTTTGCAAAGCAGCTGAGGAGGGATGGGACCACTTCTTTTAAGAGCGGATCAGTCAAATATATTTGCCTTGCTCTGCGGGGCGCTGAAAGTGTCATTCCTCAGACAGCCAGGCCACGTGCATCTGTCACCTGCACTGCACCCTGAAGCCTGCGGGCGTTGGGAGGGTAGTGGATTTGCCTTCAGACCTCTCCACGGAGGGAGATGGAGGCATCCCAGCTTTCCCTGGCTCCGAGGGAGGTATTTAGGAGCTCTGTGCAAGGCATCACAACTTCTGAATAACCCCTGCAGCAGCACAGGGCCCTTTTTTCAGGCTGTAATTTCTCTGACTTCTCTTATTTGACTGCAGTTTGCAGTGAATCTCAGCTTTTCCAGGTGCTAAGTAAGTGGTTCCTACGTTAATTACATGTGCGTAATTTGTCGATTTTTAGAGTTAAGGACAACCCAGCCACTACTCACTGTTATTTTACAGATGACACAGGTTTATTTATGGCAAAAGGCTGCTCGTCAGTGGTCTGGCATCCCTTCATTTTACTGTCTCTGTTCTCCACATATTTTCTGGCTTTCTTCTGAGATCTTTGCTTTGGCAGCTTCATCATGAGACCTGGATTTAGACTGTCCACTGTTAGTCCAATCTTTTTGGATAAACCCTCATTGCAGTTGCCTGTGGTGGTTGATGTTGCCATTGCACCAACTTCATGTTAAATTGTAGGGAATTGGGTTGAAGTTCACATGGAGGCTCTGCAGGTAGAACTTCCTTGCTGCAGGCACTGGACATTCACTTCTGTGTTGCACTTAACAACAGATTTGTGCTGCATACAATATTTAATCACTTGTGTCTTGTTTTCCACATAGAGAAAGGAGATTTCATTGCACTGGACCTTGGTGGCTCCTATTTCCGAATTCTGCGGGTGAAGGTATCGCATGAAAAAAAGCAGACGGTGCAGATGGAAAGTGAAATTTATAACACCCCTGAAGACATCATGCATGGCAGTGGAACACGGGTAAGTTCCTCTGGAAAGATTCGCTGCTTAGATTTTAGAAAACCCCCACAAGAATGACTGTAACATCTTAATAGTTGCATGCGCGGACTCGACTTCAGTGTTGATAGTGAAAATAAATAAGCAGTATTTGGTGTAAGAGAGGGTGGAAATCTGCTGTCATCCTCTGGGAGACTTGTAGATGAGTTAGGGGGAAATTGGCCAGGGAAAAAAAAAATTCTGGCTTTTCTATTAAACTTACTTTCCATGAGTATGAATGGAGAGCAAGAAAACAACTTAGTCTTTGTAAGCAACGAGCATGACCAGCCCTGCGGTTGTAGTGTTAGATGAGAGATAGAAATCCCCATGGCAGCCACATATCTGTGCTGGCAGTCTGAGCAACTCAGCACTCCTGGAAAGTACAAGTACATTAGAAAAATTACAGGAAGTTCATAGAATGTGTTGGCACAGCTTCAACATAAGTTTTGCTGTATAATTGAAAGGGATTTTTTAGTTTCCCCCATTCCAAGAGTAGAAAATGTTTGGATCCATTCACTTGGATTTCAAATTGGGTTTTGGGAAGCATTTATTTTCTTTTTATGATCAGGAAGTGGATTACAATGATTATTTTACTGACAGATTTGTCTCGGTATCAGAGTAAGGCAAAACAAATAATTTTCATTGTTGGAAACAGCAAGGTTTTAACACTTGTTACTAGAGTGAGGTGCTGCTTAGGAGTATGAGACCTGCAGGTAGTTAAAAGCTTGTTTCAGAAGAATAAACAAAATAGGAGGAAAAGAAAAATTCTGGGAACAGCATTTCTACCTTTAACATATTTTCTGTAGTCACCTCAATACCTC
The DNA here is from genome assembly GCA_013396735.1 of Grallaria varia. Lineage (NCBI taxonomy): Eukaryota > Metazoa > Chordata > Aves > Passeriformes > Formicariidae > Grallaria > Grallaria varia. The sequence goes on along the minus strand of VWZG01004495.1, from coordinate 602,213 downwards.
TGATGTCTGTATCTAGTAAGTTCTGCTGCATTCTTATGCAGTAGTAAGATGGCAATCATGGCTTGTCAGTAAAACTGAGGAGATCACTACTGTGACACCTGAACCACAGCAATAAAATAACCTTTTGGTAAAGACTTTTCCTAACCTGATTGCTTTATTTTCGGGCCAAAAGGTCGTGCAGTGGCTTTCCTACCTACAGAGTGGTTTTGGAGGGGAGCTGAGCTGAGCTGCCCGGTGCTGCTGCAGGCAGGGAAGTTGGGTGGGCAGGTCAGAGGCAGGTTGGGAGCAGAGCAGGGGGTTGTGTGACCATGGATGGGTGTTGGGAGCAGGGGGTTGTGTGTCCATGGATGGGTGTTGGGAGCAGGGGGCTGTGTGTCCATGGATGGCTGTTGTGAGCAGGGGGCTGGGTGTCCATGGATGGCTGTTGTGAGCAGGGGGCTGTGTGT